>OZ024910.1:38817416-39020505 GCA_964017125.1 Flabesymbios commensalis | reverse complement strand
CCTTAAAATTCAATATGTCGCCCGTTTTTTTAAATATTTATATGCTACTATAATCATACCGCTAAACATGGTGACGATAATATTATTTAAAGCATCTTAGTGGACCAGGAATAAACATTACTGACGAGTACATTTAGAAAAGAAAACCAAAAGGTCCGAAATATTGACCCTCAAATCAAAAATAGAAATGACTTGCACAGGCTATATATTATATCAACATTTATTATGATTTGATTACTCATATTGATGTCATGATAAAGTAGAATAAGGTAGTCAACAATATATATATATATTACAATAAACTTTATAAAGTTGCCAAAATATTGCATTACAATGTGATTGTATGACAATAGGATGGCTTGAAATGAAGCATGGCAGAATGCGACCTTATGAAATTTAGACATTGCATTTTAATGTAAAAAAAATATCATTACTACATAGAACCATGCCAATATCAAGATATGTTATCTCAATGAGCATATATAAATTCGTATATGTCATTATTATCATGTGTGGTACAATAATATCAAAATATATTAGTTTATGGTTATTGTTATAGCAATATAAGACAATACAGTTTAGAGATAATCCAGGATTTTACATTAAAAAAAACAACTAGATACTAAGCTATGACTTTACAGTATGGTTAGACCTCATAATGTTGTGACCTTTTGTGGCCTTTTGCAGTTCATTGTTCAGATAATGTCGATGGTGAGTTTTTGCTACTATATATTATTGTTTACAAAACAGTGTTGACCAAGTGTAAATAAAGACATTTAATTTTAAAAAACATTGAGACGCCCAGTTCGTTAAAAGTTATTAACAACGGTTTGTTTTGATACATTTTTTTTTAAATTTACAGCTGGATAACCTAAAAATACATTGAAATGTTGATAATCCGTTGGGGAAAATATGCATATAATGTAAATATTGTATTGAGTCAAACATGTAAAATCATTTTCATGTTCAGGCATTTGAGTAAATAACTATTTTTCAAATAACGGTATTTGCGCGTATATTTATGTAACAAAATTGTTAGATTCACCTGAACTTGTTAATAAAAATAAAAAAAACCAACAGGAAATGCTTCGAAGAACTGTGATGTTCCGGAATAAATATAGTAATAATTGTTGACAGGACAAACATTATGCTAGATGTGAATTCATTCCTCATAGCCACAGCAAGATCGCATACGAAATAAAAAAATAGTTCTTAGTTGGCTATTTTTCGATTAAATTTGTGGTTTTATGAGTTGTTTTTTATATTTCACAGGGTATACATTTATGTCCAATTATTTTTTGTGGATTTTAAACTTAGATGGGTTCATTTAATGCCTTTAAGTGTCATGTTAAGCATTAGTGTCTATCTATATAGTCACAATGAAAACATAAACATACACCCTCGCAGCAGCAGGTTGAAATGCAATGGATGGTCGCACAGAAGCAATACAAAATTGCTACTCCCGTCACTTTATCAATAATAAATCAAAACATTATTGAAAGTAATTTGAAATTAAAAATAAATTATTAACAACATCTACAAATCTCTGCGAAATAAAATTATAAATAACGTAATTTAAAATAACAGAATTTAATACCAATAATAAATATTATATAATGATATAATAATATATATAAATATATATAATTATATATAATATATAATACCCTTTTAAGGTTTTGTAACCTCTTAAATGACATCAATGGCATCCACGCACACATTCATTCTTATCCTGCTAGTGATTGATCTAGCATGGGTGCTCTCTATTTTTTTCAGTGTTGGCTGGTTTACTATTTTGGCTGGTTGCATAAAAAACGCTATAATTTTGTGCTGGCGGTAACCATATTGAATTTGAAGGTCAAAGAAATGTCATTTTGAGCGACAAACATGAGACATAAATTGCTCTACTCCAAATCATTCAGAAACCAGAAATCGTGCATTTATTTGTAAGAAAAAAGGTAGAAGGTGAAGGACACTTAATATAGAACTGATCCGAATTCAGCACAACCAAATTATGTGAAAACAAGTGGATAACGAGTTCTACACTTGATTGCCGAGATAAGTTCAACGTTTTAGATTTCAGCCCAGGCTAAATACACACATTTTCATAAAAGGTTGCACTATTCTTACATAAAGAAATATATCAACATTTAAAAAATTCCAATACGACTGAGTGTTAAACAAATACATAATAGGTTCAGAAAACA
Source organism: Flabesymbios commensalis (assembly GCA_964017125.1). Lineage (NCBI taxonomy): Eukaryota > Metazoa > Annelida > Polychaeta > Terebellida > Flabelligeridae > Flabesymbios > Flabesymbios commensalis. The sequence goes on along the minus strand of OZ024910.1, from coordinate 39,018,298 downwards.
TAGGCCATATAGAGATATGGCAAATACATGTAATTATGTTTTATTTAGCCGCTTCCATTGACCATGTTGACTATTTTGTTTTGTTGATGATTTTTATATTTTGTAATACAAATTATGTTTTAACGTATGTGGAGAGAGGAATTTTTACTCCACTGCAACATATCATGTAATATATCATTGTAACGAAAATTGAATTTCCATGTGCAGATTGACAAACTAGAGCAGCAATGACAGACTTTACGTAACCCTACCCCTAAATCTGAACACGTTTGGGGTCTTAATGACAACTAGAATATAATAATAATCTCTAGGACCGAATGCAGCATGGAGTGAGCTCAGTCTTATTAAAGTTACACCTATAGAAGCGAATTAATATTACTTTTTCCTGAAAGATTGTACGTTTTTTTAATATAAGGCATTTTTGGCAAAAACTTTTTGTTTCATTTATTGTAAAGATTGGAGAAAAAATCCATAGCGTATTTACTATTGAGGTGTGACTTGGTGAAAGTTGATATATTCTTACAATACACAATCTTACCTTAGGCCAGAGCAACTGAACAGTTAGATAATTGAATACTGAGTGTATTGATACCAGCATTTTAAGATTGGAGTATCAGTGGGACTTTCACTGCAAATATATATATATATATATATATATATATATATATATATATATATATATATATATATATATATATATATATATATATATATATATATATCCAAGCTTGACCTCCACTTTGACAAACATAGCGAAACACACCCCGTAAGTTAGAAAATGGACTGTACAAAAAAACTGATACCACACTCGTTTTGTACATACTACCTCGGGTGTTGCTGAATGTCTATTCTAACATCCTATTAAATCAGACTGTAGATAGTACGCCAGTTGAACGAGCTCACTAACTAGAGCCCTTACAAAAACTAGCTCCTGGACTCATAATTATGCGCATGTATTTTAAGTGGAAGAAATACTTTGATATATGATAATACTTGGCACAAAGAGAAGCGTAACAAATTAAAAAAAACTCTTATTTTGTGAAATTATTGTCAAAACACTAACCATGCTAACGTTACGCAATGGGGCCAAGCGGTCACAAGTGAGTGACATCAGTCAATGGATGACCGCGTGGGTCAAACTGTTTTGGCAGTGCAAAATGCGGAAATGTGCCATACGTACGGTGGCCCATAGAGGCCACGAATGGCCAGGAATAAAATAAATATAAAAATGATTAATGTGTGCCAACGCAATAATAATGGGTACCCATGCAATTATAATGCGTGCCCACGCAATGACATATGCGTGCACACGCAATGATCAGTGCGTGCCCACGCAATGACTAATGCGTGGCCACGCAATAATAATGCGTGCCCACGCAATAATAATTCGTGCCCACGCAATAATAATGCGTGCCCACGTAATAGTCAGCACATGGCCAGCTGCTTGTGAAACCTCTCTTGAGTCTTGACTTGTGTGACTTCATAGACTGGGTTAACATGGTAAGTATTAACTTAATAGCCTACGCCTACTATCTAGCTATATATTAATGCGTCGCCACGCAATCTTATTACGTGCCCACGCAATAATAATGCGTGCCCACGCAATGACTAATGCCTGCCCACACAATGATTAGTGCGTGCCCACGCAATGACCAATGCGTGGCCACAGTCTATGAAGTCTCACAAGTCAAGACTCAAGAGGGGTTTCACAAGCAGCTGGCCATGTGCTGACTATTGCGTGGGCACGCATTATTTTTGCATGGGCACGCATTATTATTGCGTGGGCACGCATTATTATTGCGTGGCCACGCATTAGTTTTTTGGGGGACACACACTGATCATTGCGTGGGCACGCATTAGTCATTGCGTGGGCAAGCATTATTATTGCGTGCACATGGGTACGCATTATTATTGCGCGGGCACGCATTAATCATTTTAATTTTCTTTATTCCTGGCCATTCCTGGTCTCACTGGGCCACCGTACATACGCACTACTGTGGATGGCCCACGTAAAAACAGCTAGCAGATACTCATCTTCAACAACCATAGGTATAGCCTATTTCAGATTCTTGAAACATATGAAATATTTAGAACAGTATAATCCATTAAAATGACTGTTGATTATAAAGTGTCCTGATTTATCGTATAGCTAAATTCGCATCTTCGCTATTTAGATGTGGACTCACTCTTGTTTTAATGGAACGGATATATAGCAAGTGTGTTGGATTTAACCAATTGACCTCTTCGCAATCAGACATTTGCTTTTTCTTTCCTGGATGTTTACCTACATCTTAAGCATGCGATTGGCCGTGATGCTTAATAACTGGGTCAACCACTTTTACAATCCCGAACATGATGGGGTGCAATCTCACAAAAACGTGTTATTCCTTAAGAATATTAAATTGAGTAATGATCAAGCTGGATATTTGCAACGTCCAGAAAACCCGTCCAAGCAGAACAAAGCATTTATCCAATGCTATTTCAATGTCAGGATGGAGCTAGCTGAGCAGCTCAATATGAGAGTATCTGAATGTTATTAACATAAACAACCGTCAGCGGCAGCGATCATGTTACGTAACACTATAACATTAAATAACATAGGTCGAATCATCTAGCTATATAGTGTTCTGCAAAACCAAGCGGCAGTATCTAATTACTTGTCAAGTAAGCAAATACTGCCTTTTGGCTTCGCACGGCAGCATATACAGATATAGTCGTTTCGTTTCAGACCACATTGCGAAATAACATCCGCAAGCTGGGGCACGTGCAGATGCTATCTGCTACTTTTTGTTCAGTAAAATAAACATCTAGAGGATTGAGTTAATAATGTACGTTTAAATTGATTTCATGTATTAACCCTTTAACCGCCAAATTATTCAATCAGAGTTTTCACCCACTTGAAGTTGTGTCTCGCTGACGCGATCCACAACTTCACGTGAGTGAAAATTATTCAGATTTGACAAAATGGAGGTCAAATGTTTTCAAATATTGCTGATTGATGTCACATTTTATCTTTAGCATGTTTAAAAGGTGGTAGTTAATGTGCTAATAAAAAATGAAAACCCGAATATATGCGGCACCGGCGGTTAAAGGGTTAAACTTCACAAAAAATATACTGCCGTGTAAAGCCAAAATACAGTATCGGCTAACTTGTTAAGTAATACAGTATTTTGGGAGCAGAATGGGTTTAGCAATGTGTTAATTTGAAGCAGAATCTGGAAGTTTTGAGCCCTACCAAGGGTCAGTTGATCCGCAGGTGAAGAATGCCTCAGATCTGCACTGTCCTGCAAAGGCAAACGGTATTATCGGCTTACTTTTAAAATAAGCAAATACTGCCTTTTTGGCTTTGCATGATAGTAATAATGAGGGCTTCAGATGCTTACATTGTCCGATCATACATGTAGAAGTGTATTGCATATATTTCAATGGACCGATCATAAAGGTTATTATTATTATTATCATTAAAGTAGTTCATAATCCAGATATGTACTGGTCAAACCTGGGGCATGGTTATTCACTACCTGCATCTGTGCGTTTACATTTATTATACCAATATGTCATCAAATTAATTTCGAAATTCCTACACGCATTGACTGATAGCAGGGAAGTGATACCTTTGGTGGAAAAAATTGAATAATCGATAATAAAAATGCCGCCCTGTAATTAAAATGTATCCCTGTGACAACCTTGGTTTGACACCAAGCTATGGGCACACTGGGCTTTGAGATTAGTTAAAGACGACTTAGCGATGACTTTTAGGCAAATTTGCAGCATAATCGCATTCACTGACAGACTTGATCGCATATTTGTCTGCGTCACTCAGTTGCGTGGACAGCTTCGCCCGACACCCGTTTAGCTCATTACGATTGATCCGTTGCTAGTTTGTCTGCATACAACTTAAAGGGACTGGCCCAGGCTAAAATCATAAAAAAATCGGTGATTTTATTTTGGCTTCTCAATATGACCATATGATGTCATGTCCATAGACTAGAACTGAAAACGTTTTTTAACTTTTGTGCTGCGCATTCACCAGTTAGGCTAGATATAGGGACGGAAGGCGGGGGCCCTGGGGTAGTGGTTAGCACCGCTGCCTTTCACGCCAGAGTCCGGGGTTCGGTTCCCGGTCTCGGCGGTTTGAAAGAAACAAAATTGTTTCTTCCCCATCCACGTGTGAAAGTTAGTATTGTGGGGAGCCTCCGTGACCGAGAGGTAGCGTGCTCGGCCTCAGACCGCCAGGGCTCGAATTTCGAATCATGTGTCTGGAGGACAGTGTCATCTCAATCATCTCACCATCCTCAGGAAGTTCTCCTGGCCCAGTTTAGCCTATATGTGCACAAAGGTGGCCTAAAGCCCGATTCATTTCATTTCATTTATATAGGGACGGAATTCCTGATTTCTAATTATTGACAACCATGTCAAAAATAAGAAATACGGGAATTTCGTCTCTATATCTAGCCTAACAGGTGAATGCGCAGCACAAAAATTTAAAAACTTTTGCAGTTCTAGTCTATGGACATGTTTACATCACATGGTCATATTATTAGGCTAAAATAAAATCACCGATTTTTTGATGATTATCCCAGTCCCTTTAACTGGACCGCCACTGCGCTGCAAATGGCTCCGATCCGTATCCCACCAGACACGTAGCACTCTCAGAATGATCGCTGTTCAAATTGTTTAAATCACAACCCTCATAAAATTAATGTCGCCGACAACAATGCGATGGGCTGCGATCTGATTGGAGTCGAAAAATTGGCAAGTCATAACACTCGCCTGCACCTATGTACAATATGTTTAATCCACCAGCTGATGGGTTGGATTTGACCATGAAAGGTACCCTCAATGCTATGTTTGATTATATACGCCTTGGCACATATTTTAAGCTTGGTCTCAGGTAAAAGCACATATTCCAGGTGTTAAGAAGACCAGAATGTCCCAAATCATTCATATGAGGTCCCAAAATGACCGGGGCAACGTGATGATCATTTTGGTGTATCATAAGGTTGCAATGAGGGAGTGTAGGCCTCACAATTTGGGAAAATGTTGAATTTCGGGCCCAATTTTAACTTCGTTTTTCATTTTACTAAGTCACTTAATTTTTTTTTTACAACAAAATATGAGACCTAACACCAAGCAAAATAATTTTAAAACTGAACCTATTATTCTAGCTTTATTTGGAACAAATCTGAGTCTTCTAACCTATCTGTTTTTTGCACAGTCATCATATGAGTGACCCCACCCCCCTTAAATCAGTAAAACTACTCGATAACGGTATTTTACTTATTTGATATGATATAACATACTTTTATGCATTTATATGTTACAATTCATGTGTTTAGTTATTATGCTATATCTTTGGCTGTGTTGATTTTTGGGTTAGATAATGAGGAGCAACATATATTCACATTTGGTGCTTTATGAACCAGAATTTACATCAATGCGTTGGTAAAACATTCGACAGATATTACTACATCAGTACTTATAATAATACCTTTAACTACATTTCTATGTGCGCTAGTGCAGCATTAATTATCATAACCTCATTCACCATGCCTTTAACTACATTACTATGTGTGCTGGTGCAGCAGTATGTTTTACAACCGCATCTCCAATACATTTAGCTACATTACTCTGTGTTCTGGTGCAGCAGTAACTTTTACAACCGCATTCCCGATACATTTAACTACATTACTACAAGTGGTAGTGCAGCAGTAATTGTTACAATCGCATTCCCAATACCTTTTAAAACTACTAATACCGTGTGTATGGATTTTTGCATCCAACAGGCTCATATCCAACTGTTTCATCCTTACATTTGCAGAACTTGGAGCAACTGATAGATGGTTTCCCAAAATTACACAATTTGGTAGCACAGTGCAACTGTTGCACACTGCGGTCAAGTTCTCTGGAAGTTGAGTGATTTTATTTGACGGCAAAAGCAGGTCATCTTCCATTTTATATAAAAAAACAGTAGGGTCCAGTTTGGCCTTAACATCACCAAGAATTGGGCACATTTGATAACTGATATAAAAGCTTCTAAAAATATGAGCTAGTGGAACACTTTTTGAGCGGGGTAAGGAGTGGAGGGTGGCATGGTTGGTGTGATGGTATAGCCATGATCTCAGTTTGTTTATGTCAGTTATAGCTGTTTGTTTTTTGAAGACTTGACACAAGTAAGATTCAGCATTTTTAGCCTGTGCTCAAACATCGGTATCAAGGATCCGAAACCCTTCAGATACACAACAGGGTTGGCTGTAAGGGCAGCTGTTTTTGTACCAGCTTTGCTGCTATTATCACAGCCAGTCAGAGCATGCACAGCTGGTATTACTTTGCAGATTTTTTTTTATCAGCAGCCAACTTTAATGCTAATTTATGGATTGGGATGTAACGTCATATAGCCTAAAACCATAACTCATTGAGATCTTTTCTCTTAAGCTTCCTCCAATAGTACAGCAGAGGTACCAGAACATCAGTGTCCGCAGAAAGTACAACTAGTCGTTTGGCGCCAGCTTCCGCAGCTTGCAAGACAAGGCTCGTGTCAGCCTCTTCATAAGGTGAGTTGAGTTCAAGCACATTTCGTACTATTTTGTCTATCACTTTCGTTGCCACTCTATTATCTTGAATGCTACTAAGAACGATCTCAGTGTGGTTTCCAATGTCTTATACATGCTATTTGATTGTATCATGCATGAGTACTTGTAGTTTTGCTTTGATTTCGTTTAGTGGTCAGAAGTACTCCATGTCTATAGGTAGTGGCGTGTGATTTTTTTACTTCCTCTAGCCCAATAGGGGTGTCTTTACATCTGTTCTGCGCATTATTTCATTGAGTCTGTTATGGAGCCATCTTTAGGGGAATCAAATACAATCATAGTCTCTTCGGTTAACCTGAAGCGAAATGTCCAATGTCCTTTCAAATAATTCGCCAAAAGTTGATATGATGTCTTTTAAGCTGGCCCAATTCATATGGACCATATAACGTCAACTAGGTTAGTGGATGTCATCTGCCATGAAGAAAGGGGCCCTGTGTAGTGTTCAGAGGAGAGATGTTTCTCCAGTTCATGCACTAGCTCACTCTTAGTAGATTTTTGCAATACCCTGTCTTTACCAAACAGTCGACTATATTCCCCGTTATATCATATGCTAGCAGCTCCACCATTGTGTTTCCTCTTGACTTTACCATGTCTACCATTTACTAAATAGCACCACACTCTTTCCTGATGGACGTCTTTGTTGTGGACTTCTTGAAATGGTTTGTTCTATGCTGGTACTTCATAGTCTTGAAGTTTGCTCGGGAGATACTGTCGAAGATCTTAATTTTTTTTGGTTTCTGAGTTGATCTGAAGCTTTTTCTTGCAAACGCTGAATTCAATGCAGTGGGCTTAGATTTAGCTTTAAAGCAAAATATTCAAAGATCAAAGATGAATCGCGGACACAAGAAGCTAAATTTGTTACAGAGTGGAAGACGATAGACCATGACATGCTAGGTGTTAGTAACCGAGATATGCAAAACCACGATCTGGGATTACATCACGAGATAACCCCTAGTAAAACAAAGCAGATGAAGAATGCGTTCAAAAGATGATAATATTCATCAAACGACATGAGAACCCATTTTTCATCAACCAACAGGCCTTAGTACCGAACTACATTATATTTTAACTCAAGAAAAAGCTACAGATCAAATCAGAAAGTTGGGTGCTGATTTCTGCAAAGTAATATCAGCTGTGCATGCTCTGACTGGCTGTGATAATAGCAGTAAAGCCGGTACAAAATCAGCTGCCCTCAAAGCTAACCCCGGGCCTGTTGTGTATCAGAAGGGTTTCGGATCCGTGATCCCGATGTTTGATTTCAAAGCACAGGCTCAAAATGCTGAATCTTACTTGTGTCAAATCTTCAAAAAACAAAACAGCTATAACTGACATAAACTGAGATCATGGCTATACCATCACACCAAACAAACCACCCTCCACTCCCTATCACTCTCATAAGGTGCTATACTAGCCATATTTTAGTAGCTTTTATTTATATCAGTTATTAAACATGCTCAATTCCAGATGATGTTAAAGCCAACCTGGACCCTACTGATTTTGGATAAATAATGGAAGATGACCTGCTTTTGCCGTCAAGTAAAATCACTCAACTTCCCGAGGACATGACCGCAGTGTGCAACTGCCAACAGTTGCAATGTGCTACCAAATGGAGTAATTGTAGGAAACTATCTATCAGTTGCTCCAAGTTCTGCAAATGTTTGGATGAAACAGTTTCACACATAGTATTAGTAGTTTTAAAAGATATTGTGAATGCGATTGTAAAAAATACTGCTGCACTAGCACACGTAGTAATGTAGTTAAAGGTGTTATTATAATTACTGATGTAGGCCCTAGTGATACGATCAAATTTTTTACCAGCGTTTTGATGTAAATTCAGGTTTATAAAACACAAAATTTGAATATATTTTGCTTCTCATTATCTAACCCAAATATCAACACGGCCGTACACATAGCATAACACTCAAACACATGAATTGTAACATATATATGCATAAAGGTATGTTACATCCTATCAAATCAGTAACATACCGTTATCGAGTAGTTTTACGGATTTAAGGGGGTGGGATCACTCTCATGATGACTGTGATAAAAAAACAGATAGGTTTGAAGATTCAAATTTGTTCCAAATAAAGCTAGAATAATGGGTTCAGCTTTATAATTATTTTGCTTGGTGTTAGGTCTCATAGTTTTTTGTGAAAAAAACAATTAGTGACTTAGTAAAATGAAAAACGAAATTGAAATTGGGCCCGAAAGTCAACATTTTCCCAAATTGTGAGACATACACTCCCTTGGTGCAACCTTGTGATACACCAAATGATTATCACGTTGCCCCGGTCATTTTGGTACCTCATATGAATGATTTGACAATTTCTGGCCCAATTAAACCTAGAATATGTGATTTTACCCAAGTCGCAAAGGCCAAAAACACAAATAAGGCGATTTCTCGAAATTTGACAGGAACCCCGCTTGGGCACCAAGCTTAAAATATGTGCCAATGGGTATATAACAATAATCAAACATAACATTGAGGGTACCTTTCATGGTCAAATCCAACCCATCAGCTGAAGGACTAGTTGCCGAAATAGATGATTTAGCAAAATTGTAAACTGCGACAACCCAAAAAATTACATACTGCTCCCAGACCGCTACTCAGTATTGTGGGGAGCCTCCGTGACCGAGTGGTAGCGTGCTCGGCCTCAGACCGCCAGGGCTCGAATTTGGAATCCTGTGTCTGGAGGACAGTGTCATCTCATTCATCTCACCATCCTCAGGAGGTTATCCTGGCCCAGTTTAGCCTATATGTGCACAAAGGTGGCATAAAGCCCGATTCATTTCATTTCATTTCCCAGGCCACTAACAGTCCAATCTATTTTATTACCTGACTGGTGTGATACATAATAATACGTATCGCATACAAAACGGCGAGTAGGAGTACTCGCCAACAATTTGTGCTCCCCTAATTTCGACTTTTCGATCTCTGACAGTCACGTTTCCGAGCTGTCGCCAATAACTCGCAGAGAGTTGTAGGATGACTTGAAAATTAACATTATACAATACAATTGCAAAATATTCACGTGTGATTTTAGTCACAAACTGGTTGTAATTCATTCGGAATGTCAGTGTGCTTTTAATGCCCCTTTGCCTATCAGGAACCCTGGCCCAGTATGTTGCCAACATTTTGTCAGCGTCATGGGCAGGTTGTGATGCAAGCACGATATGTTAGCCCAGTGTTGGTTTAATGTTAGACCATCGTCTCCGACGTTGATCAACTTTAAACCAGCATTTGGCTAATGTGTCTTGTTTCCTGAATTATTATAAGCCCCCCACTGACCCTTGGTGGTGAAAGATAGATCAAAGAGACAGATCGCCGTCGACGGGTTTGCAGATGATAATGATTGATATGATATTTTATTAAAAACCTGTTTCATTATTTTCGTTCTTGTGTTTTTTCTTTCAACTAGGTTAAAAATCGAAATTGTGGATATGTTTTAAATAAAAGGAGTTATATTTAGTTTTGTTGGGGCGTGGAGTTGGGACATGGAGTTGCAACTTTTTTAAGTTAGAGATTAAACTAGCCAACATATACGTTGAAGTCCTATGTTAGTCTAATGATGGTCCATTTTCTGCAACGATGGTCCTTGAATGTATTAACATAGGTCCAAAATATCACATTTATTGGTTAGGTATGTCACTCCATCACAGAATTGGAGTCACTTCATGACATAAATTGACAAATATGATTGAGGAAAAATTATGTCTTGCCGTGACGAATGATGGAATTAATTTTATATGCGTGTGTACGATGGATGGTGTCTGGACAGAAGTCCAAATCTAGACGGTGGTTGTTCACTAGAACATGTAAACCAAAAAGCAGTACCTGCTTACTTTTCACGTGAGCAGCCGTTACTGTTTGCAGATAATATCACCCGTGGTCTGGACGAAGGCAGCTGCGTGTACACATGTATGTGTATCAGTTATCGTTGGCAAAATGGCCAATACTTGAACAATAACGATTTTATCAGAGACCCGTCATGGAGTCACCAAATAACATGCGCAATTCAATTTCTAACAGAATTCCGCTGTTTGATTATTGCATAATAGTCAGGAGGCTAATGCACATTTACCTGCAAATTATGAATGACATTAAATTTTGTTGCCATTAATTTTGGGTAATAAATATCTGGGGTTCCAATAGCACTATTATCAATGTTTTGAACTGTCAACTGAATCGAACTGCCAACTTTAGTCGAAGATGAGGTATCTTTTAACTTTATTCCTATGCAGACATTTAATTTGAGCGATAATGAGAGAACTAGAAAAATTGGCCGGCTCGCCGCATGTATTACGTTACTGCCGCCAATAGGTGCCATTGAGTCTCACATTTTTTGGCATCAATTTTGCGACCCGTCAGTCCGACTCTAGGGTAGTGGTTAGCACCGCTGCCTTTCACGCCAGAGTCCGGGGTTCGGTTCCCGGTCTCGGCGGTTTGAAAGAAAAAAATTTGTTTCTTCCCCATCCACGTGTGGAAGTCAGTATTGTGGGGAGCCTCTGTGACCGTGAGGTAGCGTGCTCGGCCTCAGATCGCCAGGATTCGAATTTCGAATCCTGTGTCTGGAGGACAGTGTCATCTCAATCATCTCACCATCCTCAGGAGGTTCTCCTGGCCCAGCTTAACCTATATGTGCACAAAGGTGGCCTAAAGCCCGACTCATTTTATTTCATTTCATTTTCCCCGCCATAAATTGAAAACACCCCAAATATCTGGGATTCTAATAGCACTAGCATCAATGTTTTGAACTGCCAAAACTCAACGTCGATTTGGGGATTTTTCGTACCAAGGAATCGATTGAATAATGTCGTGTAAATCCAACCTGATAGGTTAGGTGCCATACTAACTATATAATATAGCAGATAAATTACCACGCCACTATACATGGTCAGTGATGCTTTCCTGTTTATGTTTTTTTTTCTAGATATTAATATGTGACCAGAAATCAATCATTTTATTCAAAGGTGGGCGTTTTGGAGAAACATCGTCACTATCTGTATAAATCACAACACGCCCACACAGAAGACGGTTAGCCGACGTTGTACAAATGCTAAAAAATGTTTTGTGTTTGATGGGAAATGTTGCCAACAGAGAAAGTGGTAGGGGGCGTCTCGAACACATGGTAGCTGGTCAGTTTGACGTTTATAAAGGTAGTTGTTTCCAAAAAGCCCACCGGGGGCAACAAAAGCACACATTTGAGCGTTTTGGGATTAAATGAGCAGGGCGTTGTTGTAAATATAGAATGCATATCTCATAGGGATAATACAAAAAAACAGAAAAAAATATTTTCATTGCGACAGCGTTTTCTTGAACATTCTCTTGATACTTGGTGCCCATATCGCACTTAAATAATGATAAAAAGTTTGAAGAAAATCACCATTTTATATCTTTGCTTTTGAGATGATTGATGTATCATCTTCAGCACGGTGTTGCTTTGCAGCATCAAGAGAGATGACTTATCTTCATCTGCGAAGCATGTGCACATTTCCAATCACACTCTATGAAAATATGTGACCCAGTAAACAATATACTCCTCATTCAACTTGACTTATTCATAAGCAAAACAAAATATTCCTGCAAACTATTTTTGTCTTTAACTGTTGTTAACCATCAGGAGCAATATTAGGCGCGTAACCATGTCACGTTATGCACATTGCTTACACCATCAATCATAAAAACACTTGATTGATCGATGTTTTCTTTTTGATGCGAGTCCGTGTCTAAGCCACCATGTTATCACTTCCAGATGAACTGTTTCAAGTCATTAATCTTCAGAGAAGAAGTACTGCGGTACGTGTCTTGTCTCCTGCTGGGCTACAGCTTGTGTCAATATTGTGCAATTATGCAGTACGACAACAGTTTTTTGGATAACAGAATAACCAAGTAAACATAAAACATTTGTATAGTACTTATACAATGTTGAACCAACATCGAAGACGTTGGGCCGACGTTGTATCAATGTTATGCAACTGTTTTTTTATTACCGAGAAGGGTCAATTTTATACATAAGGTGGAGGTTATGTTTTTTTTGTAAATTGTATTTTGTTGCTAAAACATATTTTTACATGCGTCCTCCAGTCTTCCCCCGCAGATACAGTAATTATAGTAAAACATAGTACATAGTAAAACTGTTTTATCATGTCAAAAGCTGATCTCGTCATGTGACTCTTTCGTCGGTTGGTGAGTGAGTGGTGAATACAATATCTGGTACGACTCTTATCACATTATACTGTACAATCTTGTGGTGGACACATTGCGCATGGGCATCATATCAATTAGTCATATTCCTTAAAATTCATCTCTTTATTTGATACAGTTCAAATTTAACGATTAGGCACGATTCATTTTTTAGGATCCCATGAACACTATTGGAATTGTCCCATATAAACATGATGTAATTTGTTTTAGATAATTGCAATATGGTCGCCAGCTATAAATATCGGCCAATATAAGGATTTTAAAGTCGAAATGTTTATAAATTTAGCGTCCTGGCTGTCGTATGAATACAGTTAAATACCGAAATCATGCAAAATCGATAACATGCATTGATTCTCTGGCAATTATGAGTATTTGACGGCCATCTCAGATTTTAGCAAAAAAAACCTAATCATGCCGCCTTGGCATGCGGGTGTTTTGTGGCAAGTATACCCTAATGAACAACAAAAAGCAAAAAACACGTTGTATAAGTCTCAGTGCAAGGTTATGTCAAATCCCCCCAGACTATAATTTTTTGTCACGCAATGAAATAGAATGAAAAATCGGGCTTTAGGCCACTCTTTGTGCAAATACAGGAACAATTGGCCCAGGAGAACCTCCCGATGATGATGAGATGACACTGCCCTCCAGACACAAGCTTTGGAATTCAAACTCTAGAAGTCTGACGCCGAACACGCTACCTCTCGGACACGGAAGCTCCCCACAATACTGATTTTTGCGATTGAATGGGGAATAATCTTTTTTTTTTTTTTAAACCGCCAAGACCGGGGAACGATTTTAATAATATATAATATTTGTGTTAACCGAAAATTGTTGAACCGTTATGCAATTATTTTGTTTTAGTTGGCCCATGTCTCTCTTTTTATGTTAGACATGTGCTGACCCATTTTGCAAATATTTCGTTTCAGTTGGTCTATACCATTCTAATGTTTTGGACATGTGCATGACCAATTATCCAAATATCTCGTTTCAATCGGCGCATGGTTCTCTAAGTGTGTAGGAGGGGGTGTTGAACTATTTTAATGTATATTTAAATCAGCGCCATAATCGACGTGTACTATATCATCATGATGATCACTGAGCTCTGCCGTGAAAAGGCAGTGTCGGTTGTTCGGCTGTACACATCAGAGGTCTTGTTACTGTCCTTTCTTTGCTTTTTGAATCTAACGGTTATACAATTTTGATAACCGCCTTATCTTGTATAAAGGCAATATGCTTATCAAGCTACTTTTTGTAACTGATAGCAATAACATTCCGTTACATGTTTTAAATATGTTAAACACAAGATTACATGTGGATATATAGTTTACTCCCACATTGTAAGTGTTTTACCGACAGAGTGGTGAGTCGTTACATGATTGTAATATGGTTCGCAGTAGCATACGTCTGTTTCTTTCCTTAGAATTGCTGTTACAATTTTGAAGTCATAAAGTAGGCCTAATAAAGGATCTCCAAATAACATTTTCTTGTTAGGAAACATGCATCAAGCAAGCAAATTACTACATTGTTTCATTTGACACTACCAGACTATCGTACAGTAATATTACTGGTTTGTGAGCGACTAAAATGTATATCACAATATTCATAAATATGTTAAATTGGCAATAAATAGATAAATGAATAAATAACGTTGCATTAAGCCGTATACATGGATCGGATCAGAAGTGGCTCAGCATGTCGCATGATCATATCAGACAATCACCGTAGCTATGCATTTGTTTCTTTTTAAATTAGGGGATACATTACCATACTAAAGTATTCATGGTCCGTGGATCCACATTGCGGTACTTTTGGCGTTTGACAAAAACAGAAAAAACGAGCCCTGGCTTGAGCGACTAAAATCTCAGTTATCTGTGCCAAAACCCAGACACCCCAGGGGTTATTACATAATCAATGTGATGGGGTTTGTCGATCGAAACGCTGACGTCTATCAATATACCCGCATTACTGTGAAAGTCTTGGATTTAGACATAAAAAACAAAGGCGGAGCAAAACATCGACACGAGACGTTGACTCACTGTTGCATTGTTGTTGGTACACCGTATACGACGTCGGGCCATCATCAACACAGCATTGGGTCAACATCTCGTGTTTGCTGTTGAAACAGCTGTGAGCTTTAACGCATTGCTCTGGTTTTGTTGCAGACAAGGTGCATGGACTCTAATCGAATCCTATTTTCTTGAAGACTTATATGATTGAACGGGAATTCAATGTGATTTATGTGGCTTATATGCAAGCAGAGAAGCGCAAGTTGGTGGCTTGCTTGACTGTTTTCATTATTTACTGACTCGCGAGTAACTCATTTTCAAAATCATTCATATAGACCAGTGAATATATCTTATACGTTCTGACGTATTTATTATTGTTCATTATATCAGAAATTTACAATGCACACTTTGATCAAATTAACTTTTGAATTCTCATGTGCAATCAAAGGTACATGATAATTTCAAGCAATATTATTCTCGTCAGATCGTTTAATAATTAGGTATGTGATCCATAAATAGTCATTATGCGGCCTAAACTCAATGACGTCTGTGATCGGGCTAAATATGTTACAGCCAAATCAAATATCACCTAGATTCATAAATCTGATATTTTTCTGTTCAGTTTATTAAATAATACCAATCGGGGGTTATTTGTTTGCTCATAACATAACTCTTTTTTTCATCATTTAAAGCTGGAATACTAACTAATGTTTTTACAACGAGAACCTGATATTAAGCCGTCATCACCCCAACGTATCGCTTTTTTGTGATTGGTGGTCACCACAAATAAACTGTTCTTGTTGCGAAAATATGAGCAACCGTTAACCCTTGAAACGCTGAAGTATTATGGTATAAACCATGGAGATCAAAGGTTGTTTTAAAATAAAATCATCATAAATTTCTTAGTCAGCTCTTTCTTCTTCATTTGAAAACCTATGTTACGGAATTCTGTCTAAAGTCAATCTTCGCGCTGCAAGGATATTAAGCCTGGTACCAAATATAATCAACAATGGTATGCAAATCACTGGGAGCGATATCATGATAAAAACATGATACAAAATACGACCATTGACGCAAGCTTGTGTTGTAACTGTCCGCTCTTTGAACATTTTTAAACGATGCCACAATGACTACTATAAAAGTTTTTATTTCCATTGTATCATTGTCCATTGTCACCCTGGTAATATATCAAAGCTCTATTTTTATATATAATAGTTCTAATGCGATCACTTTATTTCGCCAGTTTTTCAACTCTTTAACCGCCAAATTATTCAATCTGAATTTTCACCCACTTGAAGTTGTGTCTCGCTGACGCGATCCACAATTTCAAGTGAGTGATAATTATTCAGATTTGACAAAATGGAGGTCAACTGTTTTCAAATATTGCTGATTGATGTCATATTTTATCTTTAACATGTTTAAAAGGTGGTACTTAATGTGCTAATAAAAAAAGAAAACCCGACTATATGCGACACAGGCGGTTAAAGGGTTAATATACCTTCATTATCTTTGTTACATGGCACCCGAGTATTCCGGTAGGCTGAGCGAGTTTCGTTTTTACACGGCTGAGTGTGTTTTTAACCCTTTAACCGCCGGTGTCGCATATATTCACGTTGACCTCCATTTTGTCAAATCTAAATAATTTTCACTCACTTGAAGTTGTGGATCGCGTTAGCGAGACACAACTTCAAGTGGGTAAAAATTCAGATTGAATAATTTGGCAGTTAAAGGGTTAAAATGGTTATCACTTTAGCGGGCCTCTTGAAGGTGGAACGTTTGCTGCTTGGCCTCCTATTTGACACATTTTCAAGTATTGCAAAAAAATTGATGCTTTCATCAAAACATATTTGGTTAAATTGACATTTTAATTCAATATTTTAATTAAATTATTTTAATTACATAACTTGTAGGTTAAAATGTTGCCTCCCTTTTTTTTAATTTGCTGGCCAACATTTCGGTGTTCAACATTAATGAAGACCTTTTTTTGCTAATCACCAGAGTTATCAACGTTCGGTTTGATAATTACTAGTGGAGATCAGAGTGTCATATTATAAACTACACAGTAGTGTACAATGTCAAGAAGCAATCCTCTTATATTTTAAAAATGGTATGCTAGTTGCATAAGGCTATTTGGCCTGATGTCTGATTTTAGACCGAGGGTGAGTCAATGGAGGAAGATGAAAGCATCTCGTTCTCTGCAATACCACAGGGGGACAGACAGTATTATGAACCCAGACTCAAGGTGCGACTGAGGTCAGAGTTGCTGTTAAAACATACAGAATTGAGGCATTGTATTCTGGTTCGAAGGGATCGGACACATCCATTTTCAGGTATTGTATTTACCCCCCTGCCTTACGCTTATCTCTGAGCAGCAGTGGCAGGTGAACGCTTCCCCGAAGAAGCAACAGCGGCTGTTGTGTATCATAGCCTGTGCTCTCAGACAGAGGCTGGGAATATCTCGGAGTGCGATATAAAACTCAATCAAAGATATATTTACAGTGGCCTATGCCCGGGAGACCAAATAAAATTTTGACGAAGCGCCACCCGGGATCCATTTGCTCTACAGACCATGGTGGGATACAGAATAAATCGACTTTTTATCAGATACACATAGAGCCTTAACTAGATGCCTCGATTTCCTCGGGGTATTCATTACATAGACGAAGGGATCGATAAAGAAGGTCCCGTTATAAGAGGTTCACGTATACCCAGTGAAGGCTTCTTCTTCTACATCTTTCTTGAGTCTAAAAGAAGGAGGCAGGAGACCCGTGATCAACTTCAAACCTCTAAGCCATTTCACAAGAAATTTTTTGTCGTAATGTACGTTACCATTTGGTGTTTTTTCTGGTCAACATATTTTTCATCAATTTCGACAACAAACTTTTTTTTCTGCTCTTATTTTTAACAAAGTTTTTTTTTCTGACTTTTGTGGCGACAAACTATTTTTTTCAATTTAATTCCAGCCCCCCCCCCCCCCCCAGATATCAAATGGTGCGTCCCTAAGCACTATCTGGAAGCGACAAATAGGCTGCATTGGTCCAGCATTAGTGTAATGTATTTCCAACGTTTTCAACGTTGGCCAATATTTAACCAGCTTCGGGCCAATGTTGTGTGTTTTTTGGTTAATAATGCTTGGTACCCCTATGTTTGACAGCATCTCAGGCACTTGAGCAGAGGACCCGCATTGAACACACTGCTCTGTGTGGCGGATCGAAAGAGGGGTCGCCGGCTGTACCCCCTCCCCCCCCTTCCATTCTGTTCACGTACCCAAAACAAAAACACGACCATATAAGGCATATGTTTTATAATAATTCGCCCTTTTGAAGCTTTATATTTAAAAAAAAAATCGGGGAGCCGTACCCCCCTAGGACACAGCCAGTTGTAGACAAATAACTGTAGACAAAAAACGGCGCTCATCTACATCAAAACAGTGTTGGTTTATTGATGGTCCAATTTTTGTAATGCTGGCCCAAAATTAAGCCGACATAATTTGAATGTATCCTGTTTGTTGGTATATGATGCTGACCCAGTATTACTTTTTCCGCTGAGCAATCCCAGAAATTATATTTTATTCTCTTAATTTGTTTATGATTTTTGGTAAATGTAAAAAATATATAAGCATGAATGTAAACATGATTAATAATAAAATATAACCTAGATATTATATATTGAGAAATTTTAATTTAAAATCAACATACATTGCTTAATAATTTACAAAAAAAAGTTTATATTGTACATACCAAATATTTATTTAGGACTGGGAAAAATCAAGAATCAAGTTATTGTGATGAAGCACGTCTCACCAGCAACTATTCATTTTTCTAAAATACACCAGGTTTTCTTTTGTCATCAGTTTCTATGCGCCCACAACCCCTCTTCTATAAATGGGCGTGACCAAATTTTAACAGTGAACAAAACTTAGATTCATGGGATTATTTTGGAGTTTAAGGGTGGGTGGGGTAGACACAGGGGAGGGGTTCTGGTAACGACTATGTCCGATAATCAGTTCAGAACACGGTATTATTAGGAAGAAGCCTCTTCGGGCTTCGCCCTCAGAGGCTTCTTTCTAATAATACCGTGTTCTTCACTAATTATCTAATACATAAACAATTCAAATTTCGCACCGAGCTGGTATTACCAGTATAAACGGCGGCCATTTTGTTTAAATTTCTTGGGTCAATAAATAACATCCAGCTGTATTTCTAACCTTTTGTACAACAGTTCATTACCTTATATCTCCGACCACTATTCAATAATGAATATCTCCGTGTGATAAATGTATCCATCGCTCAGGGATGAACATTTCACATAGATTGGGGAGTTGATGCAGTACTGGCCTAATGTCAGTTTTGTTTTGGAGAACATTTATCACTGTTTATGTACTCTAGTAAAAATCTAATATCAAATCAAGTTTATATTTCCCTCAAGGGTTCGCTGACACCAGAACAGTGATATATGAGGGCATCATTGACTGATTGAAAATCAAATGCATCATCATGATATGGTCTACCCATTTGAGCACCAGTGACAACCTACCAAGCACGAGGCGTTGGCCCAATTTGGGCTGATGTTGGGCCAGCGTCGTAGACGAATGGCCAGCATCAGCTCAGCATTGGGTTAACATCTCGTATTTGCTGGGGACTATGTACCTTCTCACCCACTCTATTTAACCGTTTTTTTATTAATACTTTCAGGGTTTTCACGCACCGTGATGCCATGGTCCCGCATGGTGGGCAGCGATCTATCAAGGAGGCGGCAGGTCGTCGCTCTTTTCTAAATGATGTGACATCAGGATATGATTGGTGTGATGATATTTATGTATCAACACGGGCAGGCCGGGTAAATATAAACAACATTAATCTCGCCCGTGTGCCACTAAGCCACTATTCAAGCAGGATGAATATCAAATTAAATTCTAACAAAGCTAAGGTGATCTAAGTCGACATTTTGCCATTTTCCTATCAAAGGCTTTAAATATTTTTTTTATTTCAATTGACAAAATTACATTTTTCGTGTTTAGCTAAACTTTACTAAGTCAATAGGTTTAATCCTATGGGAAGTTATGTATGGATGTTTAATATTTATCTGTAATAATAGCTATATTGTTATTCATCTGGCAAAAAACATTTCTGGCATTTTATGTTACTTTAATTATATAACTAAACTTTCAAAGACCGCACCCGGCAGACTATAGTATGCATGGCGGTATGCAGGTCCCACCCCTAACCATCAGTATGCGCAGTGCTTAACGCTGCACACAGCCGAACCGAGCTGCTTTCCCTATTAGGTGTGATGCTATAGACGAGGTAATGAAAAATAAAATGTTCTAAAAGGAAATTGGAAATCAATACGAAACACCATTAGGTAATTAAAACGTATTTACCCCCAGCTGGGTGAGCATGATGATGTTCTGTGTTTGGTAGCTGACGAAGTCGCCGGTCACGCCCGGCTGACCAGCATGCTGCCTATTGAAAAAAAAACACGCGAGGCACCAGTTTGATGTTAGCCCGCCCTCATCTGATTGTCTAGTGGTGTAGCCTCTTTTAATAAGTATTTAAAGTCACGTTAAGAAGATATAAACAATTCAAATTTCGCACCGAGCTGGTATTACCAGTATAAACGGCGGCCATTTTGTTCAAATTTCTTGGGTCATTAAATAACATCCAGCTGTATTTCTAACCTTTTGTACAACAGTTCATTACCTTATATCTCCGACCACTATCAAATAATGAATATCTCCGTGTGGTAAATGTATCCATCGCTCAGGAATGAACATTTCACATAGGTTGGGGAGTTGATGCAGTACTGGCATAATGTTGTTCCACCGTCTGCTAAGCTGGCCCGACATTAAGCCAGTACTGGTTTAATGTTGAATCCCAGGCCTGCTTCCAGTAATTTAACACAAATTATATCCTGATAGAATGTCTTATCATATTATGCAGATTTGAGACGAATCTTCCCTTGTGTTATTTTGAAACTGCAAAGTTTATTTTGTTCCAGAAATGAATGCTGAACCGACATGTTCTCTTTCGAAGAAATAAAAGTATATTTACTTTGATTTCACCCTCGGTCCACGTTTGTGTTTAAGTATATTCATGCAATTTACACAGTTGCTATAATTTGTTCAACAGCGGTAGGTCAAGGGGTATTCACTTTTTTATAATCTAAAATGTCTAAATAATATTGTTCTAAAATGACCAATCATTGATATTTGATACTCAAATTTTACCAGCAGAGTAAAATAAAATTATTTATTACACCCAAATTTTATTATAAAAAAAAATCCGTCAGATATCAAAACTTCGTCACGTCAATAAAATGGTTATGTTATGCTATACATTTAAAGCGACACAATAAGGTTAAAATCATAAAAAAATGATTATTTTTTGCTCCTTAATATGTCCATAATATATGAACATGTCCCTAGACTAGAATATTGAGGAATTTCGGGTTGTTGTGGCAACGTAGCACGGGTGCCGAAAGCCCGTTTAGCAGTTATTCCTGTAGGCCTATTTCATATTTTGGACATGCATGTCTGAAATTAAATTTAGACCTTATAATATTAATTATTATCTCGCTTAACTGGTAAATGCACAACATAAAATTAAAAAAAAAAACTTGCTCAATTCTAGTATATGGACATGTTCACCTAGTATGGGCATATAAAGAAGCTAAAATCAAATGAATGATTTTTTGATGATTTTACCCTGATTTACTGTCGGTTTTATCTAATCGTCTAAATATAAACATTAGTTAAATATATGTATTCGACATCTTCGGCAGTAATCAAAATGTGAACTCTCCGCTGATAGTCAGAGCGAAAACAGAAACAATGGCTCTGCGGCTCGCCCCTTGCAAACACGATCATTAATCCAGCGTTGAGCTAATGCTGGACCAATACTTATATTTTACCCCTCGTCACTGGACCTGCTCATTCGTGTGCTAATTTAACTCCAACATTCCTGGTCTGGAATTTAAATATCCCTTTATTTTTTTCATTAGACCTCAGATTAATCACAAATAACATGTCAGTCGGCGTACCACTTTTATTTCAAACAATGGGACATAAAACTCCTTCAACCCCCCCCCCCCCCTTTAGACTATGACTTAATATTTTACAGACACATTGACTGACATGCTACACATATAGTAAGCCTACACTATTCACTGCCTGATATACACGTGTATATCATTTTTGGAGCATTAATAATACATAATTAATAGTCCGCTGAATATAATGCACGCTCCTCGTCACCGTCAAAGTGCTCTACATTCTGAATGACGATGACACATTGCCCTCCAGACGCAGGCTGTCCACAATACATACTATTTGGTGTGAGGGGAAGAAACTTTCGTTTCTTTGAACCCTGAATACCGGAGCGGGGCTCGACCTCGCAATCTTCAGGCAGGCAGCCAGAATGCAATTCTCTTTTTTATCTGAAATATTATCAAACATTCTTTTTGTTCATCAGACCCTAGAAAAATAACAATTTATGTGATTGTTTCTGTAATTTAAATACTGTATATGAATTTATCTCTAAAACTAATGAACTGAACTACATTCCAAACACGTGTGTGTTATGTCACCAATGGCTTAATTACAAGACAAAATACAAAAAAAAACATCTAAATAATAATATTCAGCTTTCATTGACATTAATTGCTGGACGCATGTGTTTTTCCAGCGAACTGTGTTTCATTTTGATGCCGATCACGCTGTTTTTGTTTTAAACACGCTTTCGTCAGCCTACCGTTAATTACGTACGTTTTGAACTTTCGCAGCAAAGCCTAAACACAGGCATGTTCTGCACTAACCATGCTGGCCAGGATAATGAATCAGTCAGCTAGATAGGCAAGCCTAATATGCGCTCAGTTTGGACAAAATCCACAATCACATACAGTCTAGGACAGAATTATCTGGAGCGCATACTTTTTGTCGATTTCTCCGTCAATTCTGAACCGATTTCCTTGAAATTTAGCACAGGACATTTCTAGTCATGTCCTAACATCAGTAAAAATTTAGCGAAATTATATTCAATATTTCAAAAGTTAGACCATTTGACATGTAATAAATTTCCAGAATTAGGGTAATGGGTTTATAGAGGGTCGTCATATTTTCAATTTACTACATGTCAAATGGTCTGCTTTAAATTTTACGAAATTTTCACCGATGCTAGGACATGACTAGAAAATGCCCTGTGCAAAATTTCAAGAAAATCGGTTCATAATTGACGGAGAAATCGACGAAAAGCATGCGCTCCAGATAATTGTGTCATAGACTTTAAAGTGTCTATGCTTTTCCAGAGTGATTTTTTCACCACTTACCATAATGTGTTTTTTATCTGCGGTTGTTGGTGCGGGAAACTGGTATTTACACTTTTATCATGGCAATACGACTTTTAACATTAAATTGATCTTACGTGTTATCTGATATCCACATAATAACATGTGTTTTTTAAAAAGCTTCATATGACAGTGTTAATTTAAGTGTAAATATGATCAGATTATGGATATTTTAATCTGTATAATTATATACCATTTACAATATCAGATCTTTTAGAAATTTATTGTATTATTGAATTTATAAAAGGGCGCATATTTTAAAAATAACATCTTCGCTAATATGTATACACCCTGTTTAAATATATTTTGATAAATAAATAAAATACATATTTGCGGTCATGAGATGTTTTGCTATTATCACACAAAATCCTTCGAAATTATTTTAATTTGTTCATATCAATGTATAAACTCACCTTTTATGACGACCCTGTCACATTATTAGAGCAATCCGATGAACAAAAAAGGTGTTTTATATACCCTTATTCTGCCCGTTCCGATGAAATTAAGTTTGACTGTGTTCAATATTTGCACTTGTAAATATGCCTGCATGATTTCTCAGAGATTAACCTTTGACCGCCAAGGTTTTATGAAGAGTTTTCCCACATAGTCATTTACACTACCCAATGATCTTATTTGGCACCAACTTTACAAATGGGCATGTTTTGTTTCGAATCACTGTGTTATTGACATTATATGTATACTATATTTGATATGACTGCTATTTTCAATCTAGTCAACAATACCGAGTTGTTGGGTATTGACAGACGTACAACCCAGCGAACAGGCTTCACCACAGCTATTCTATATATGGGAGATCGGGGCGCAGTGTTCTAACAATTACATTTAGACGAATATTACTGTGGCGAATATTATGAGACACAGTATAGTATGTTCACATAATTAAGACAAATTTATTGATCATTATAACAATGTATGTAACACTAATTATAATACTGATATTTGTGTTGCATTTGCATGAAAAAAATGGTTTGCTCAGCCTGTCACATTGGTAAACCTACATCTAAAACGTTGGGGGAAACTCTGGAGCTAATGCCCCGTATTTCTGAGGTAACTTGTTTATATAACGCCGTGTAGAGCCCGTCAACAACAACCCGTATGTGAAACTTAGGCCCCTGTGTTTTATTCATCTGTTTTTGATCAGCAAAAAATTTTTTACCTTCTGAAATAAACTTGTTTTTTTCGAAATGTTTTTTTATCTCCCGAAATTAACTGTTTTTTTCGGAAATCGGCAACAATCTAATGCGCGCGCTGGGATAATGTTAATGAAGCTGTCTCAAGTTTCCAGCAAAACTGCAACAGCTTATTGTACAAGTCACTTCATCATCCGATGCCAATTATTTTGGACATTCTTCCCACTTCAAAATATTTGGAGTACCAAAACAATATTTCGAAATAATGAAATTAAGGCAGCCACCTGTCGCACTGCTTACACAAAGTGCAGATGATAAAGGTAAACCCGCATTCCCTCGTTCAGCAAAATCTGCAGTGACTGCAGTGACTATGCTACAATATTGTACAGGGCATGATACTGGGATGATACACCGAAATGTTTGTGTGATCATCAAGCCTTGGTACATGTACATGGATAATGTATAATTGCATCAACATCCGTACTTATTGTTGTTTTGTTTACAGACATTATGTTTGAGCAAAAGTAATAGTCAGCCAGTCCTAGTATCCGTATATTTGCTAACATGTTTATTGGCCTTACAATTTGTGTAGGCCTACTGAAAGACACTTGTGAGTTCCATTACATTTAAATTATTCCTCGTATGCAGTGTGCCCATTTGTATATATTTTTTAGAATTTAGGATTCGAGCGAAGCTTTTGTTGAATAATTATTAATGATAGCGTATTTGGTAAACACTCTGCATTGTAATTATTTATTGCCCAAATGCCCATAGTGGATAAGTTTAGCACAATATATTGACTAAAAAGGGCAATGCCACCTCGTCTGTTGTGTTTCTTGTATATATTTTGCTATGATTTGGGAGACACAATTTTAAGTGTGAGAAAATTTAAATTATTTAATGTTCTCAATGTTTAAGGGTTTTTATGTTAGACAGATTTTTTCTCCATTATGCGCCGTACAAAATACATTTGTAGACCAATTATTTAAAACTCAAATGCTTGTAAAATGTGTTATTTTTTGTTGTTCATTTCAATGGCGCATGCGACTATTATAGACATCACCACCACTCAAACCATATCATCACCTAGAAAATGAAAATACAAATGGAAATACATTTATAGATGC
Source organism: Flabesymbios commensalis (assembly GCA_964017125.1). Classification (NCBI taxonomy): domain Eukaryota; kingdom Metazoa; phylum Annelida; class Polychaeta; order Terebellida; family Flabelligeridae; genus Flabesymbios; species Flabesymbios commensalis. The sequence continues at coordinate 38,992,873 of OZ024910.1, read as the reverse complement.
TGCTATGACAGGTGTCGTGAGGTAAGCTTGTGGCGAAGTTACTCAGCCCCTTGTGATGTTGTGAAGTTACCAAAGCTGCACATCATGCATACAGCCACTGTGGCTCAGACAGCGACAGTCATACATCATTGCACATTGCACATTGCAATGATGTACGACTGTCACTGTGTGATTGTCTGATTTTCCACCCAGCCTGTAACACCCTTGAAGCCCTGAGTCACATGATCAACCATACAAGTTTTAAACTGATTACCAAACGACCTATCAATCACACATCGTAATGTTAGGTGATATTTAACCATTACATTCTCACGCATGACCTTCGGTTAAAACCAGATAGCGAATAAAGTAGTTGTCACTGGTGGGGAGCTTTTATATTAACCCCACATGACTGTCCGTGTCAAGTGCTAGTCAAAAATGTGCAACTTCGCAAGACACCACTTATTTACATAGACTTATATTCTCATACAAACAACACACTTAAAAAAAAGTAGCTACGGCTATTTTGTTCGGGCAAAAATCGGTATAAACATCTAGTTTAATAAATGTATAATCCATTTATTATCTTGACTATCCCAGGTGATGCTCTGTATCACCAATCGTACTTGCAATATTGCTCTAAATAGCTCTGTGACCCTCACGTGTCCGTGATGTAAATAGGCCAGGTGAACCGGTAGGAATTCCTATTGGTAAAGTAATGTAAAATGGATCCCAGTATCTGTCTGGCCGAATATCAGTGTTCAGGCTAGGTCACCGATTGACTCATAGCGAAATAGTCCCGAAAATAATTTAGCAAGCAAAAATGTGGAAAAATGCTAATACATCATTATGTCATGTGTGTTTAAATAAGCCAATTTGCGACATTGTAAAGTGCTAGAAAGGACGGCAACACACTCACATGATTTAATTATGCTACTCTGTCGTCTCCTTTGAACGTATCGTGTATTAGACAAACAAAGATACTACTCCTTGTGCGATGTGGTTTGGAAGTCACCTATTTATTTATATATTAGGCATTCTGAAAGTTATACATTCGCAAAAAATGCTTGGATTTAATATTACATCTGAAGCTATAATGTCATAATGTATGGGAACTAGATAAAATCACTTTCATCACCTGTAATTTATACAATATCCATAAAAGAGGTGTGTTAAAATCTCACATATTAAAAGTACATGTGCCATATGAGGATGGCTATATTTCTGGCTGACTGATTTGACTTTTATTCACATATTATCGCTCACCAGCTAGCGATGTTTTTTTATGGATTTACAGGCCGATGTACAGGATAGATTTACTTAAATGGTGCCTATCTAGAATATACTAAAACAAAGCTTTAAAAATGTCATGGTACATGATGCTATATTGGAGTATATATTAAAAAGAACATAAATTAAATGATAAATCATGGGAAAAAAGAAGAAGACAAGACTATCAGATAAAACTAATTCGTGATTAGAATGTATTAATATTTTTTACATGTTTGGCTATTTTTTAGGTGTAAATTTTTGTACTTGTAATGTTTGTCACAAACCATCTAGCTCCCAACATTGTGATAGGTCACACTATAGCTTCAGGTGTGATATTGAATCCAACCATTTTACGCTGATGTATAGCTGTAACATGCTTAAGAACAGACGTATTCACACAGAAGAAAATATCAACCATTAAAGTGTCTTTTGGTGGGGGATGTTTACATTGCGTTGTTTAGCTGAGAACTGCTGTGTGTCAGAAATAATTGAAAAACTGGCCGACCTGTCATTGTTAAGCGAGCTGGATACTTCTGCATGCGGGGAATGAGCGAAATACACAATATTGGCTGAATAATGGCTCACCCTCAGCGACGTATGCCCAAAATAAGACCAACACTGATTTTATGCGTCGCGTTTGTTGGGCGTTTCCTCCAGAGCAGTCAGACGTATACATCTTGAGTAGCGTGCCCTTTAGCGGGCTGTGTTGAAAGTCTCGTGGGAATCGTAACCTAATATAGGCAAATGTGTAGCTGGGAAAACACGAGATGTTCAGCCAGTGCTGGTTAAAATTAATGGTCGACCAACCAACTTGCATCCGACATCGGTTCAATGTCTACACATGATACTAAATATCCAGCTTGCCCACTACAGTAAATGTTGACAGAGCGTAAACATATTGTGCCATATTTATTTGTTTCCTTTAATAACTATATGACTATAGCCTACTATATATTATGTTTCCTTTAACTCTTGCAAAGCAGAATATTATTATCGTATAAAACATAGTAACTAAAGGGTCTGAGATGGCTCTCTATGATTTATTTGAACACCTACATGTTTGTTATGTATCTGTCATTAGGAATATTTTAGTCCTGGGGACCGTCTTTATACGTCAATTATTACGTCTACAGATGTCAGATTCTGATGTAGAAAATGGTGGTTTTATGCTCCCAAATTGAACAAAATCAGTTTAATCTCATGAGTATGTAGCACTGTGACAGGGATGCGATGCATGTGAACAGCATCCTGACAAGTAACAAGTAACAAGTAACTAGTATTTATTGCTGAGGAGGAGCATGGCAAAAGAGCCAGGAAAGCGCTGGCGCCATATAATACAATACAGTGCATACTATTATAATACTATTTACAATTTTAATTTTTTATACAAGGATCTATGGATTAACTGTTCTTATTCATGTTAACAACACTTTAAAACTTTGCGATAATCACTTTCACGAATAAGCTTAACTTCAGTACATTTTTTTTATTTTGCTCGAATAATTGTCCGAGTTTAATAGCTGAAGGTCTTTTCCAGAATTTGACATTTATATATATTTTTTTACGCTCTTCTTGGAATAACGGGCAGCATAACAGATAGTGGTATTCATCACCGATGTCGTTGCAATGGAGGCATAACCGTAGGTCGCGCTGAGTTTGAGCACGACAACCAGCTTCGATTGGTAGACGGTGATTGCGGCACCGAAATTTTGTCATTAGGATTCTATTATTTAAAGGTAGTTCTATCAGACATGTTTCGAAACCTAAAGTATTTTTAATTATACGGTATACCGTACATTTAACACCTTCTGTTATGCCTTCATTCCGATTTTGTATGAATAGGTCGTGCAAACTTAACTTCAGAATTGTATTGAAATGATCCGGTGATTTAGGTAAAGATTAATTCGTCCAAATCCCAGATAATCCAGTACTATCTAGTATGTTTTTAGCCGAGCTAATCCAAGTAGAATGAAACAAATCCCTCTCGTAAAGCTAAGTTTATATATTAAAAAGTAAATCATTTTCGATAGTTTTTTTTCCTTACTGGTAATCAGTCTCGCCCAGTAGAGGACCATTTTATATTTAATATCTATATGAAGCGGCGTTCCGCATGACAAACGCATGACCGTCAAATGTAAATTCTAGACGTGACCCAATCAGTGTAAAAGAGATATGGGTTTTTAAGCCTCAGCCTGTTTAAGCCTCATCTTTGTAGGAATAATTACCATGGAGTTCCATAATTAGCCTGCCTGCCTGCATACCGACCTGCATTGGCAAAAAGTCACATTCGAAATTATTGTCAACGTATTTTCACAAGTGGAATATCTATTTCTGATTGCAAATGGTCGTCGAATCTTTGTCGTGCTTGTGTCCAATAGCAGCATCATTACTTAATGGGACATGATCAACATACATGTAATTCAGTGCGTGTCCAGAAATAAAATAAGGGTCGATATTTGAGAAGTCATTTGTAGGGCGATCTTAATTGCAAAGGGGGAGGGGTCTAGTCCCTTTATTGTAAAATGATGTTGTTGTAAAGGTAACGAAATATTTTTTTTACTAAATATATATTATAAAGACAGCCTAATTTTCAGTATAATTATTTGCAGACTTCCACACATTATGACTAAAGGATTTTGAATTAACATTGAACCCTCGTTTTAAGTAGTATTTGTTTTCACCGTTTTACATCGGGCTTCACCGTTATAATAGTAAAGACAAGTCATGAAACGGTAAAGGCACACTATTTGTCATAACATAGCCATTTAACAAGACATGTGCATATTTTTTTTTTATTTCAGAACGTTTTTTTATTCATGTACTAATGACAATCTATGAGCACTATTTAAATTTGCGACCAAGGTCATTATACACACAGTGAAAACATCTTATTGTTGTGAAATTTTATTTTGCACATACATTCTAGGTATCTTTGTCCATGAATAAATTTTTGTTTACTTTGAACAAAAATAGTTTACTAGATCCGGGAATTAATGTGCTAGATCCCTCTAGTGAACACTGCTAGAACTAACAGGCCTGGTGGGCTCTTGTTAACGGTAAAGCCACTTGCCTTCCAAAACTCGGACCAAAGGTTAATATTAAATAGCTGGTGATTTAGTCAACTTTTCATGCATAGTTTTTAAAATTGAAGTTAAGATATTTTACAAATAAGGCCACCTTTCATGACTTGTAATAACGTAATTATTATGAGATTAATAGGTTTGCAAAAAATCGCAAATCCATTTTAGATACCTCACTGTGAAGACAAATCAAGCATGTTATATGAAATAAAAACTTAATTTTCTAAGTTAAATGCTTGTAATAAAAATTTTGAGTCTTACATACATGTCTGTACCTGATTAAATGATAACAATTATGAAAAAATGCCAACTTTTAAAAAAATTTTGAAGACATGTCTTTACCGTTATTGCTCAAATATTAAGCAAATGGTTCATAATATTCACATGGAGACACTGCGACGAGCACGGGGTTATCTGAATGATTCAGATTGTTCACTAACTATGTGGAGTGTCGTTGGATTTGTGACAATTTCCCGCATATTCAATATTCCGTGCCAACAAATTAAGAAGTATCTCTTCTTGTTGCTTAGCATGTTTAAATGCAGCATGTAACAGTGTAGTGAATTTTGCGGCATCAAACAAAGATGTTGTTAAAGGTGTAGTCAACTGTCAAAATTCGCGGGACAAGGTTCCCCCAGAAGGCAATAGTGCCCGTGGGTAGGCCAAGCCCAAGGCCCTATTCCATAATAATACTGAATATGCGTTTCATACCCAAAGCCTCATTAAGAACAAGTTCTCAAATCACAGCAAGTTCATATATACTTGAGCGACATCTATGAGTTAAAAATTCAAAGCCCTTGACTTTTGCCCCTACTTGGTCGCCTACTTGCAAACAAACTCACCGTATTACTGCGGGGATTTGGAAACTGCTTGACCCCCAAGCTTGTATTGTCACCTAGTAAACACAAAACATTTGTATGACTTTATGCAATGTTGGACCAGCGTCGAAGACGTTGGGCCGACATTGTATAAATGTTATACAAATGTCTTGTGTTTGCTGGGCAGGAGGACTTTCTCTCAAACATTGTACATTTATCTAATGTTGGTTCATTGTTGGGCCAGCGTCGCAGACGTTGGCCTTATATTAAAACAGCATTGGATCAATGTCTCGTTAGAGTAGTATCTTGTAATTAGTTGCTATATTAATGCCGTCAATCTGTACTCAATAGGCTACTGTTGGCCTACACTTGACCGTCCCAGGTATGCGCGTTTTGCAGCTGGATGATTCTTTAATATTACATTAATCTCTATGTCCTTGGTTCTGCAAAGAAGAGCTGTTTTATAATGTATGTGTATCACTGTCCTTGTATTCGTTGTATGTATAGGTTATAACACTAGGCCTAAGTCTTGATATCGATTGATGGCCCACGTTTGATACAAATACCTAGTCATTTTTTTTAAATGGACGTCATATGCCGACATCGAGGAAGCTGCTGGTTCCAGTAGTTTTCCCTTGTGTAATGATAGATATATTATAGGCCTATATATAGTAGGATCAATATACAACCTGGCCCTGAAACATTGCAATAAAACGTGTTTTAGCATTTTTGATCAGTCTATCCCTTGGTGAAGTTCATTTCAAAAGTTTCCCCAAATTTAACCACGGGAAAGGGTCTATATGATGAATTTTCAAAATGGCCGCCAAATGCGTCAATTTGCACCAATGTACTCTACAAATTACTGCGAGGCATTGCTTTTTACTGTGACAAATTAGAATATGATAATATTTTACAAGTCTAGTAGTAGGATAATATATTATTACAAAAAAATAAAAATGTAATAACCCTTCAGGCGCTAAATAATTGTTTTTAATTACTTTGTTGGCCGATTAAATTACTGTTATTCGGAATGAAATATGTGTTAATTTAACATTAACACTTGTAGCTTTTGGGTATCAAATTACGTGTCAGATTTAAAATATGTGAACACTACGCTACGAAGGAATTTAATCATTTTTATTCCGTTTTGTTAGCAAATTCAATTATTGTTATTCAGGATAAAAAGTGTGTTTCAACATCAACAATTTCAATTGTTGGGTTTCAAAGTAAATACATAAGACAATTTTTACCCATTTAAGTTGAGAATCGCGCTAGTGAAACACAATTTCAAGTGGGTGTAAATTTAAAGCTGCATAACTGTTTTGTTTATTTTGATTAAAATAACCTAAAACGTACAAAACAATCATTGCTATTGTTTTAAAGGCCTTATAAATGCAATAAAATGCAGTAAAATGTAGCGGAATTAGCTTACCATGCGTACACCATCAAGTATTATTAAGTAGTGATTCGGTGTGTGTACAATACTCATGTAATAACTGTGAGGTTATGGACCAATATAATGTTACATTGGCCAGCACGAAACCACCCCCTTAATAGCAAACACATACGTTGAAATGAATCGGCATAATGTTGGGCTAGTACCGTAGACGATGGGCAGACATTATTCTGCCATTGGATCAATGCCTCGTGTTAGCTGAGATACAAAGCCCCCATAACCAGCCGCAGATCTAGATGGTGGATACTGGGTCTAATCGGTTACAGTAAAGTCTGATGTTTTTAAATATTATTTTATTTTACCGCATAGCGCGATGTATATCACTGTATGTGATGATTTACCATAAAATAAAAAAAAGTCTGATGTTGTCTAGTAGCATTTTGACTATATTTTGAAATGTCCATGAGATACCTAATAAAAAAATGCAAATGTTTTTCAAGAAAATCACGAAAATCCAAAGAGTGAAAACGATGATTTACATCACTGAATTTGATGTCAATTCCGAGTACAATTTCTCACGGTCTGGGGAGGGCGTCTTAATGGCGGGCCAAAGGCTCTGATGCTGGCCCACACTTAAAAGCACCATACCGAAATAGGGTTCTATTTTTCAAGTAAGTGACATTCTCCATACCGGTACCGATATTAAACATGACATTACATGCAGATATCATCCATATCAGACAAAGTAATAACTTCTGGATATGTCTAACTGATATGAGACAATACACGTTGTACTGTGAAATGTATCTATGATGACTTAAAAAATAACAATAATTTTAAAAGTCTTCCTCTCTTTTTTCTATGATGACCGTTATCTGCCACTTGGTACTTTCAATGTCCTGATAATATAGACAGTATGTCTTATTCAGCTGTGATCAGGTTTGTTTTGGTGGGGCAACAATTTAAAAAAAAAAACCTAAATCCTTAATAACTCAGTAACTGGAGCAGTAAAATAAAAAAATAAAACACCATTCTCCATGGATTAATCGTTTGAATAAAATAAACAAAACAGTTATGCAGCTTTAAATACTATTATTTAGGCGATAAATAGTTGATGCAATATTTTATTCACATATATCAAGCATTATGCTGTATTTGTTTAAGAAATATGAGACGTTTAATTATTAGGCAAGATACATTGGACCAAAATGTTTCAAAGTTCCAAAATATAGAGTCTCCGGGAATTTCTAGTTTCCAATGATATTTGAAGGGTTCCATGTAATAGCCTGCTATGAGCAATAAAGCGTCATTCTTGTCGATAACGACGGATTTCAGGTGTTGAAGTAGGGAAGAGTGTTGAGTAAAACAATATGAGGTTTATGACCATTTTAAAGCTATTTTCTCGCAAGCCAGTACATGTTTATGGCTGTTAGTGAAACAGATTTATCAATAACAATTTTTTCAGTACGTTTAACAGTAAATATTACTAAATAACAGTTATGTATAAGTACACATAACATGTAGGAAATCGTAGTGGTAAGTTTAGCTGATGTCTTCATACAAAAAATACATTCACAAACCACAAGTGTACACGCGCCCTTAACATGATTTTATAAATATCAACACTATTAATTTTAAATGTGCAACAGTATTCAGATAAATGTTTGTGAAGTCACTGTTTCACAGATATATAATTGATACCCATGATTTCTAGTAAAATTCGCATAATAATTAATACAGCCATAGTTTTGCTAGCAATAATGTCATTTACCATAAGATATCGTGATATTGAACTCGAACACCATTTGAAAATACTAGTTAACAAATATGGAAAATTTGCGCAAGGGAGTCTTAGATATGATTCCTAAAATTACTTTTCCAATACTATTGATAAACAAACTTATTTTACTCGGAAGCTCTTACTCATGTTAGCGGGAAAACATCTTATCGGAAAATAAAACACTCATTCAAGGCGTGACAGTCTTCAGGTGAACACCTCATGCTTTAGACGCCTACGAAAGCTGTTTTTTTCAGTTTATAATGCCATTATAAACCGCTAAGTACTATTTCAGGACAAGCAACATAATTATGAGGGACATACTGTTTTTCTTGTATATATTTTTGTTGTCCTAACAGAATTACATAATAGCGTTTTGTGTCTTTATTTTGTTTACTTGTTTTTATATAAAATACTATAGCAGCTGTAAATCATTTATTTATTATTTTTACTCAGTGTGAATACATTATTTTAATATAGTCAGGTGGCATCCATGACAGCGACTTGCAAAGTCTTTATGGATGTCTCCTTACCATGTAGTGTATATTTTGTTTATGAATCATTTATATTGTGTATTTTGTGGTGAAATATACAAGTATTCTTCTTCTTATCAGTGTCCCCAGTGCATCCATTTATATTTATCATCAGACATATTACTCATATTTTTTTATTTAAATTGTCTGGCAACCATGCAATTTTAAGTTTTTTTTTTTTATTATTCAAAGTGACACGTATTTTGGTGATTGATGTCACGTTTTAACTTTCACATGTTTAAAAACTGATATATAATCAATGGTAATGTGCTAATAAAAAATGTAAAAAACTAATATAATCGGGACGGGCGGTTAATCCTTGTACGACTTAATACGTTTATTTGTAGAAACGCTTACGACCATCTTTTTTTTAAATACTGTCACCACTTTGGCACAAAAATATTTGTATCATATTTTAAAGTTGTGTCTTCAAATAAATGTATTATTGTTAGAGGGACAAATCATCGCCTCGGAAGTGAAGGATCTGCCACTCTAGCGAGTGCCAGATAGGATCCTTTAAAGGGACATGCCCAGGTCTAAAATCATTTAAAAAATCGGTGATTTTATTTTAGCTTAATAATATGACAATATGATGTAAACATGCCCATAGACTAGAACTTTTTTTTTAATTTTTGTGCTGCGCATTCACCAGTTAGGCTAAATATAGAGACGAAATTGCTGATTTATAATTATTGACAACAATGTCAAAAATAAGAAATACGGGAGTTTCTCCTCTATATCTAGCCTAACTGGTAAGTGCGCAGCACAAAAATTAAAACACTTTTGCAGTTCTAGTCTATGGACAAGTTTACATCATAAGAAGCCAAAATAGAATCACCGATTTTAGACCTGGACATGTCCCTTTTACTCTGAGAAGGCGACGAAAGATACAGATGCTAAACACGGTTATTTGCGTGATTAGCACCCCAAGGGTTAATTGCGGTCGTAGCACACGTATGGTGCTCAACAAGGACAAATATATATTCATCTCCGCTGAAAAAAAGGTTTCAACCTTCTGGCCCATACATTTATGGCTGACACAAAAGTAGATGATAATCTCTCTGTGACAGTAATCCACAGCTGGCTGACTTATTGTGGCTGACATACAAGTACATTATATCTTTCCCACTGACCATGCTGACAGTTCATCATCGCTGGGTTATTTTTGGCTGGCATAGATACATGTATGCAGATAATATGAACAGCTACTTTTATAGATCTTCTTGACATTTTACTTGCACTTTATTCGAGTCGCCCTCCGTTAGCTATGTATAAACCCTGCAAATTGCGTGAAATGGTAGCGAGTATTTTAAAAGTTACACCATTTGGCATGTAATGCAATTCAGGGCTAAAAATGGACTAGACTTATTAATTTTACCCAGTTTAGTGGGTTTATAGAGGGACGTCGTAATTAGCAATTTCCTAGATATCAAATGGTTTAACTTTTGAACTAAATACTATTTTGTAATGAATCTTTCACGGTATTTGGCGGGGGACGCGAAAATAGACCTTGAAAAATGTCATGAAAATCGGTTGAGAACCGACTAATCGGCGGAGAACATGCGCTACAATTGATTTAGTAAATGTGACTTCCACTATAATTTATATCATAGCTTGGCGGTGTATACAGCTGTAGAGGGGGTATTTCTGTAAGTACCGCACAATTTGTGAAAGCGGAAAACGCGGCTGTAAAGTGAGACATTAGGGACACTTGCATGACTCTGATGTGAAACATTATGATCAATTACACACAGCAAGATTAATGACTTAAACGTATTGTTCTGTGAAGCTTCTATTAGTAGAGATTAAAGAGATATATACGCGCAAGATGGATGAGTCTTATTTTATGTGCACTCCATGGACATAGGTTTTTATACTGTGGTCTGAGATGGTCTATGCTTGCCTGAAATAAATGATGCCATGGCCATGGTGACTAAAAGAAGATAATAATAATAACTGTAAACCAATTGTCAAATAAAAGATTATGCATAGGCCTTAAGGCCTAAATTTGACGTGACACCAGAGTATGCCTACATTTGTCATCGGCATCATACGTATGATCTTGTGTATTTGACTGGATCAAATATGTAGCTGGTAATTAAATTCTAATTTATGATTTGTAACCATTAATTTAAACCCTTATTTTATACTTCAATTCCGACCTGACAGACAATAGGCGACTATCAATCAGCTCCACAATATGCTGTAAATGAAAACACGGGAAAGTTATAACAAATTTTAAACAAACAGATTTGATATACATGATAACTATAAAAATACCCGATTGGACAACAATTTGTATTTACACCACACAAACAAATTGAAATGTATTTTATTTTTCACTTTAATATCATAGGCCTAAGTGTTGAAAGAAAAATAAACACGATAAAGTACGAGCTGAGACGCCTGTGAAGATTTACTTCCAAGTCAATCGCCCTCAGATATACTATCAACTGAACCAGTCTTGTCTCCTGCTTACAAAAGAGTGATTGATGACGGATTGATATACCGACATTCTCTTAGGGAACACATCACGAACACTTAGCAAGTAGATTTGCAGTAATGAATCACGTGTACGTAGACAACACTTTCTATGAAGCTGCAACTCAGAAAAAACAACATCAGTGCTAGCATGCTAGGCCACCCAACAGACAGGATGCTGATACAATGGTGGTTCGTTGTTGGACTGATGTCGTAAACGTTGCACCAACAATATGCCAGCGTTGGATCAATATAGCTTGTCTGCAGCAGCTGTGCAATGTCTTGGTTGCAGCTGCTCTGAAAATTACCGACATTGAAATCGCAGAATGTATCACCTGTCATGATCATTGATTATGCACCTACAAGACTTCTAAATGTCATTAGAACATGTATGTATACATACAAGATAACTACTTTATCCTTGTCGAATAAGGAAAAATAATATGTGAGAGAAAGGCTGCTACATGTATTAGATGTCAAAAGACGACCAATAATGTGTAGACTGACTTCGTACTTCCACTGATCAACTTCAATCTTAAAGTATTGATTTGAAGTGGCAGCTAACCGTGTTTGCTTGGCATCTTGGTATTTTACTTGATTCTATTATTTGTCTGATACGCTACAGACTACAGTCTTTATTTGGGCTTGTAGTCTCGTACAAGCTAAGATATATCGTAAACTTTGGATGCCTACGATATACCGTAGCTTGTACGATGATAGGGCAGCAGGCTTTGGTCTATATCTGTATTACCTCTTACCAGCTTGATATCCAATAATATACTGTGTTAGTATTTCAAAAATGTTATCTTGGATAGATGTCTCAGTATGTTTGATTCTCAAAGATCTAAGAACACTGATAAACAATGACGACCGATCATTTCTCTCTTGCAGTAATTTAATTGATTAAGGTCTGAATTTTGGGGGTAATGTCCAGGCTCAAGCGATGATTATGTATTTCTAATACAGCAGTCATTAGTGCTATTTAAACATGGTAAATACATAATCATTCAATATTATGCATCTGGCTTTCACATATGTTGTTATGTATATGTTCGTTATTGTATGTTATATTTTGCACTGTGTTCTATACCTATTAATTAAATAGATATTTATTGGCATAAGTAAAAGTCATTAATGACTTATTTGTCTTAAAAATGATAGACTATAATGTACATGTATATACAATATGGTTAATTTGCTAAATCACACGACAATTTACATGGTATCACATACAACATTAAAATCATTTTAAAAGGCATTGCCATAGTAAAACACTGAATATTGCGATAAAATAACAGATAATTGTGACCCATCTGTACATAACGAGTATCATGTCGGAAAAATAAAAAAAGGTGTTAATGGTACCAGTAGATCGCACAGAGCAGGAGCTTTAATATGACTCCAAGAACATGAAATGATGTTGATCAGGAGCTGAGTTATGATCTGTTTAGTGACACGAATAGGACAATATTTCAAAAAATAAAAATCGAGAAAATTGGCTTTAAAGTCATGGCAAAAAAATTGCTTTTAGTTCTTTATAATTTAAAAAAATAGTTAATTATGGCCAAACGGGATATTTCGATCAAACCTGGAATCAGAATCTGCCGGGTGGACTTTGGTTAACTTCGAGGGTTTTTTAAAAACGGGTAAAATCCAATATGGCCACCAGCGCCCATTTTGAAAACAAATTAACAAATATTTGATAATCACAATTATGTGATATGCCATGTCTGACTAATATTGGGGCCTATAACCCATTTCTGGCCCTAAAATAATGTTCTGCTCTGCTCTGCTCTGCTCTGCTCTGCTCTGCTCTGCTCTGCTCTGCTCTGCTCTGCTCTGCTCTGCTCTGCTCTGCTCTGCTCTGCTCTGCTCTGCTCTGCTCTGCTCTGCTCTGCTCTGCTCTGCTCTGCTCTGCTCTGCTCTGCTCTGCTCTGCTCTGCTCTGCTCTGCTCTGCTCTGCTCTGCTCTGCTCTGCTCTGCTCTGCTCTGCTCTGCTCTGCTCTGCTCTGCTCTGCTCTGCTCTGCTCTGCTCTGCTCTGCTCTGCTCTGCTCTGCTCTGCTCTGCTCTGCTCTGCTCTGCTCTGCTCTGCTCTGCTCTGCTCTGCTCTGCTCAGCTCTGCTCTGCTCTGCTCTGCTCTGCTCTGCTCTGCTCTGCTCTGCTCTGCTCTGCTCTGCTCTGCTCTGCTCTGCTCTGCTCAGCTCAGCTCAGCTCAGCTCAGCTCAGCTCTGTTCTGTTCTGTTCTGTTCTGTTCTGTTCTGTTCTGTTCTGTTCTGTTCTGTTCTGTTCTGTTCTGTTCTGTTCTGTTCTGTTGTTCTGTTCTGTTCTGTTTCTCTGGAGGACAGTGTCATCACATTATCATACTTTCATTCATTCATTCATTCATTCATTCAATCATTCGTTCGTTCGTTCGTTCGTTCGTTCGTTCGTTCGTTCGTTCGTTCGTTCGTTCGTTCGTTCGTTCGTTCGTTCGTTCGTTCGTTCATTCATTCATTCATTCATTCATTTATTTATTTATTTATTTATTTATTTATTTATTTACTTTTTTATTGTTTTATTTTTTTATTTATTCATTTATTTATATTTTTATTTATTCATTAATTAATTAATTAATTAATTCATTCATTCATTCATTCATTCATTCATTCATTCATTCATTCATTCATTCATTCATTCATTCATTCATTTACTCACTCCTTCAATCATTCGTACGTTCGTTCGTCCATTTTTTTGTTCGTTCGTTCGTTTGCTCGCTCCACTCGTAAATGTTCATTATAGTCTCAGACAGAAGGAGACATATATAGCTAGAACAATGCCCCCCCTCCCCCCGAAATGAATGAGAGGATACAAATAACACAATGACATATTTAGTATTAAATTGACGATCAATTTATCACTGCCTCAACAACTGTCTCTCCAGATACTCTGAGGACTTCTCAGAAGTGATATTTTGTAATGTTAGTCATTTTGTTATTTTCCCACATGTGTTTATGTCACCATGGTTGAGGTTGTCTATGCCTACATCATGCTCAGAATCATGTACTATCACGCGCTTGTTTGATTTAATTTATAGTGGAGTTAATATCAGATCCAATACATAATGATACAGTTTTATAATTACCAAAATATATGCAATTTATTTAATACATACTACATAGAAATACATGTACCTCCGTACTTGGCAGGTTAAAAAACTAAACAAATAAAAACGACGCCGCGAAGACCACCAAACAATACAGTGATAAATCAAATTGATAAAGTTTAATGTAAGGTCTGTTCTGATGTACAATGACAAGTGACGGTAGCTTATAAATGAATATTAAATAACAGATAGGCCTACAGACTTTTGGCTTTGCCTGGTAATGCTTATACGTACTCGTGGGATATATATTATCCTGATAACAAACATAACACCATAAGGGACTTCAAAGTCAGATTGAATAAGAAATAATTGGTTTGATGACCCAGACAAAACGATATGGTTAATTTACGTTGGCTTAACATTGCACCAGAACAGGTTCCCCAGCAAACATGATACGTTGGCCCAACGTTGGTTTACTACTGGGCCAACGTCATAGACAGTGGACCAGCAGTAAACCAACGTAGCACCAGCGTTTCATGTTTGCTGGGTCGTGATTGATGTGGAGTCTCTTTATGTGAGACCATGATAATGTTTTGCTTTCTTTGTTCATAATCTTCCTCAACCAATAAAATTTGCAAAGTTACACTTTACAAACGGTAAAATCAAGCACATTATTTCGACCTGTATAAGTACGATAACAGTCTCAGATTACCTCCTTTATCGTTGAACTTCCAACATAACGTTTATTTTACTTTTTATTGTCATTACGTGGCATTGGGGATATAAATGTTAGTAATGTTTTTCCATATAACCATTTGATCGCTATCGCAACTAGCAAATAACAGTTTTTGAGCCTTAGAAAACAAGTTATCTAGGGAGCAGTCCCCGATCTCTGAGAGAGTTAATTTAGCGCTCAGTCGATGTCACCTTTACCTCCAGCGATTTTTACCAAACAGTCCAAAACAACTTAGGTTGTATATCAGATACGCTGGATCACCGTACACACAGCAAGCTGAAACTAGTTTCAACGTATCCCCTGTACGCGTAAGTTAGTTTCAACGTATCCCCTGTACCCGTAAACTATTTTCAACGTATCCCCGGTACTTGTAAACTAGTTTAAACGTATCCCATGTAGGCCATATGTTTAAACTAGTCTCAACGTAACCCTCGTCGGTACGTAGTCTGAAACTAGATGGGTTCAATTGCACTATTTCCAGTTTTAAAGTGCCGGCGGGTAGATTGAAGCTAAGTTGCAACTTACTCTCTCCCGCACGGTACGCTAAAAAATAGTTTCAAAGTAGGCCTAACCCTCGGGAGGTAATCTGAAGCTAGAGGGGGGGGGGTTATAAAACCTGGGCTTTATTGCAAAGTAGCTCCGGTACGTTTAAACTAGATTCAGCATCTATGCTGAATCTAGTTTCAACGTACCGGGGGTACTTTGAAATTGCTACTGACCCTCCTACCCGGGTATGCCGAAACAGGGGTACGCGGAAACGGCTACACTGACATGAGGTAGCAAACTTTCATTCTTAAAAGGTTCCTGGTGTTGTACAAACAAGGTAAAGTTTACCACTACAGAAAATAATAATCGCCACTTATCTTTCACTGTGGGTTGGTATAATATCCTCGGAACAAGATATGTGGATTGGGCCGCATATATTATTTGGTCAGTATATATCAGGGTGAGTTTTAGATAAGGGGTCTTGTAAGTTAAAAAATTCAAAACTAATATTTTAAAAATGTATTGGCCAGACCACGACCACCCACCCCAGTATTCTAAACATGTACAAATAACAAAAAAAAACATCATACCTGATGCTATTGAGAGATGCAAATATAATGTGTATTAATAATGCTTAAACACGTAATAGACGGGCTTGAGATTTAACCTGGAATGGACATTAATAACATAAGGTTTTATTGGATCCTTATGATGTGTGCGAAAATAAAAAAATCATCTCCGGGTGCGTTTGGCTAAATAGGCTAATATATTTAAAATGGCCGCCATATTATCAAATCTGTGAAAAAAAATGGCTGCCGAAATACGGACAAAATTGCGGCCAAATTCGACATTTAGACGCAACAATTCGATTGTAACTGTATTGTAATTAAATATTAATCTGATATATTGATTAACATTACTTTTATATATGTTCGATCTACAATTATATTGCCGCCATTAAAGTAATATTTTCTGTTGAATTAACGTGTTTAATATCTATTTTTGTAATCCTTGCTTTTAACAATGTTGACACTTATATCTATTAAGTTAAGCATTTGTAAAATGGCCACCATTGTTACATTAAAGTGTTTAAACATGCTTGTTATCAGTGTTATTGAAAATGTGTATTTAAATAATAATATTCGGAACATAAACGGCTTATTCGCTAATATATTGACTTAGATTTATCAGGTAGGCCATTTTGTGAAATGACTGCTATTAAAGTCATTAACATGTTTTTTTGTTGAAATAAAGTGTTTAAAACTACAAGATGTTATCAATGCTATTGGAAATAAATAGTCATTACAATATTTCTGTTGGATTAAAATGTTTAAACATACGTTGTTATCAGTGCCCCTGAAACTGTATATTTGATACAAATATTTCGATTGTAAGTGGATCAAAAGCTGAGATAATGTCACTTATATACATTTCGTCGTTCATTTTGAGAAATGGCCGCCATCGATGTCACAGGTTAAATATTCTATGGCCTCTAGCTAAGAACATTCTTCAGGTTGTTCTCTTAACGCATGTAAAATGTCATTCAATGAAGTAGTCCTTCATATATAACCACCAGTCAGCCTAGTCAACTGAATATCGCCGGGGAATATTATAAGAATCTTGTTTTAATATTTTTTTTCCGTTGTTACCCAATTTAAGATTTCTATATATATTTATTAATTAATTATACGCGATGAATTATATGATTTTATCAACAACATTTAACAAAATTTCACTTCTGTCATTTCCACACATCGATTGGAATTGTAACTAAAAGTAAAATAAAAAAAATAGGAAAAATGGGAATATAAGCAAATAATTATAACTGTAGTGAACCTCCAAATAACAATTTTAATAATGTTAATTATAAAGGTCAAATGTAATTGAGTTTTGTATTTGAAGCCGACCCTGATATTTTCACATGCAGATACTGATTCGTGTACAGCGTGATGTAAACATGTTTATCTCATACCAGGATTTGTATTGTACCAGATAAAAGTTTTTTTTACTCGGCTGATACAGCTATGAAGATTTAGAGAAAGCATATTGTATGCACTATGGTAAGCATACGTCAGTTATTACCCACGGAGATGTCCTCTACCTGCTACTTTCATTTTACAGTTTGATAGGTTCAGAATCAGACGACATTTATCACGCCACCTGGAAGGACATGAGAGTGTACACACGCTACACAGCCTTACCAAAGATTGGCTCATTGTTGGGCCATACTCTACGACGTCTGCCCAACACAACGCCAACATTGAGTCAATGTATCGTGGACGCCCTCATCTACTTGACGTAACTGTGAAAGCCACGCTTCCTTCAACTATCACTTGGACAGACACACTTTTCCTGGGCTGCTTTGACATTTCCAGGGGAGCTTTGCCCTAATATATCCCGACCGTCTATACATTAGAAGGACGGCATTTCTTGCCAGAAACAAAGTGCAGGACTATAGAGAAATATACACAAGACCGAAATCAAGTCTTATGTTGCAATGGCATGGAGTTGTTTTAAAATAGACGCAGCGTCCAGGACCCAAAGAGTGTCACATGGTAGTACTTTGTATTGCAAAACAATAAAAACTATGCACATATGTATAAATAACCTAATATATAAAAAACTGACTTCGTTTTGTTTTGTCTAGAAACTATGCGTAACACCCAACTTAAGAATTCAGATTTCGAGCTTCAGACTTCTTTCTTTGGACTTCGAATATAAGATTTTAGACTTCGGATTTCGGACATCAGACTTTGAACATTAGACTTCAGACGTCACAGTTGAAACTTGTGATTTCCGATTAGGTTATGGACTATGTTTAATAATGTTGCGTCGAATGGTTGCTTATGAGGGTCTACATATTACATACTATTTTTTTTTTTAAACTCAGGTTCCAGGAGAATGTTTTGTGGGCGATTTGGGCAAACAAGTTTAACGCATATTGTAAATATTATAATTTCGACGAAACATATTAGGATAAAACACCGTTAATTTTGCGAGCATTTACCGGAGTTCATAGTTATCGCACAGTACCAGAATAAATAAAAACGAGATTCAGCTACGTGTATAAACAATGAGGAGTATTTTTTTGTTGAGGATTAATTGGAAGTTGAGATCTTTACATTATGGCTCTTAAAATGGGATTAATTAATTGGTGTAAAAATCAAGAAGATATCCTCATGAATATTTGCATGATACATGTTCCATAATAGATTATGTAGAATATGTAATTGAACATTCACTGCAAAAAATATTACTCCTACTCCTAAAAACCAACGTGCTTAAAAATAATTCGTACATTTGCCGTCTGCAGTTATAACATCAAATCGAAAAAAACACAAGCCTCGTCTATCAGTTACATGGCTGTGATGAGTCAGCTGGGTGATTGATAGCTAACATTTTATTGGGAACATTCTCTTGGAGAACACAGCACGACACATACGAGATTTGCTGCAATAAATCACTTCTACACACAATATTTTTTGAGAAAATGAGCATCTGGTAAACAAGGCAAACAAGATGTTGGTCCATTGATATGCCGACATCTGAGAATTAGGATTAAAAACAGGATCCGTTGATCCAATGCTGGGCTAATTTTGGGCCCGTGTCACAGACAGTTGCCCAAAATTAGACTAGCGATGACCACCAATGTTCAAAGATTGATCATACAAAGTCTTACTGTATAGGGATTATATTATTCAACAATACTAACTTATGTTTATGAGCCACCGTCGAATTGATTCAAAGTTTAGCGTGAGCTGGGTAATAATAGTGTACTAGCTTGTACCTGTTTCTCACGGGGCATGTGTATTATATACACATGGAACTCCTCCTCGGCTTATTCACCCTCAGTCATGACTGTCCATGGCTGCTGGAGTGACATACCTGTAATGCCTTGGTCACAATTGAAGGGTTCCATGCAAGAACATGTTAACTCGAGTTAACGAAAAAATGAGTTAGTTATACCATCTTATTTAGAATTTTATTCTGCGTCTGTTGGTATTATTTACGAAGGTCTAGTGACAATACCTGAGGAGTTAAGTTTATGTTAAGTCGACATAACAGATTTCCGTGGAAAAAGTTGCGTGCAAGAGCATGCTATGTGTATATAACAAATTATGCTCTCATCAAAGAGTCCCAGTATGCATGAATCATAATGTTATGTATTGTTATCATTATTACTTTTACAAAAAACAGTCGATCAGTAACATATGACAACTCGAGTTAACATGATTATGCCAGTTGTTTCTCGTCCGTATGTATAAAGTATAAATGTTAAATAATAGGTGGTGGTCAAGCTATGTCTACATATCCCGAATATCACTAACACACTAAGTCGGAGGCAAGTCCGTGTTATGTCGACACTTATATCTATTAAGTTAAGCATTTGTAAAATGGCCACCATTGTTACATTAAAGTGTTTAAACATGCTTGTTATCAGTGTTATTGAAAATGTGTATTTAAATAATAATATTCGGAACATAAACGGCTTATTCGCTAATATATTGACTTAGATTTATCAGGTAGGCCATTTTGTGAAATGACTGCTATTAAAGTCATTAACATGTTTTTTTGTTGAAATAAAGTGTTTAAAACTACAAGATGTTATCAATGCTATTGGAAATAAATAGTCATTACAATATTTCTGTTGGATTAAAATGTTTAAACATACGTTGTTATCAGTGCCCCTGAAACTGTATATTTGATACAAATATTTCGATTGTAAGTGGATCAAAAGCTGAGATAATGTCACTTATATACATTTCGTCGTTCTTTTTGAGAAATGGCCGCCATCGATGTCACAGGTTAAATATTCTATGGCCTCTAGCTAAGAACATTCTTCAGGTTGTTCTCTTAGCGCATGTAAAATGTCATTCAATGAAGTAGTCCTTCATATATAACCACCAGTCAGCCTAGTCAACTGAATATCGCCGGGGAATATTATAAGAATCTTGTTTTAATATTTTTTTTCCGTTGTTACCCAATTTAAGATTTCTATATATATTTATTAATTAATTATACGCGATGAATTATATGATTTTATCAACAACATTTAACAAAATTTCACTTCTGTCATTTCCACACATCGATTGGAATTGTAACTAAAAGTAAAATAAAAAAAATAGGAAAAATGGGAATATAAGCAAATAATTATAACTGTAGTGAACCTCCAAATAACAATTTTAATAATGTTAATTATAAAGGTCAAATGTAATTGAGTTTTGTATTTGAAGCCGACCCTGATATTTTCACATGCAGATACTGATTCGTGTACAGCGTGATGTAAACATGTTTATCTCATACCAGGATTTGTATTGTACCAGATAAAAGTTTTTTTTACTCGGCTGATACAGTTATGAAGATTTAGAGAAAGCATATTGTATGCACTATGGTAAGCATACGTCAGTTATTACCCACGGAGATGTCCTCTACCTGCTACTTTCATTTTACAGTTTGATAGGTTCAGAATCAGACGACATTTATCACGCCACCTGGAAGGACATGAGAGTGTACACACGCTACACAGCCTTACCAAAGATTGGCTCATTGTTGGGCCATACTCTACGACGTCTGCCCAACACAACGCCAACATTGAGTCAATGTATCGTGTACGCCCTCATCTACTTGACGTAACTGTGAAAGCCACGCTTCCTTCAACTATCACTTGGACAGACACACTTTTCCTGGGCTGCTTTGACATTTCCAGGGGAGCTTTGCCCTAATATATCCCGACCGTCTATACATTAGAAGGACGGCATTTCTTGCCAGAAACAAAGTGCAGGACTATAGAGAAATATACACAAGACCGAAATCAAGTCTTATGTTGCAATGGCATGGAGTTGTTTTAAAATAGACGCAGCGTCCAGGACCCAAAGAGTGTCACATGGTAGTACTTTGTATTGCAAAACAATAAAAACTATGCACATATGTATAAATAACCTAATATATAAAAAACTGACTTCGTTTTGTTTTGTCTAGAAACTATGCGTAACACCCAACTTAAGAATTCAGACTTCGAGCTTCAGACTTCTTTCTTTGGACTTCGAATATAAGATTTTAGACTTCGGATTTCGGACATCAGACTTTGAACATTAGACTTCAGACGTCACAGTTGAAACTTGTGATTTCCGATTAGGTTATGGACTATGTTTAATAATGTTGCGTCGAATGGTTGCTTATGAGGGTCTACATATTACATACTATTTTTTTTTTTAAACTCAGGTTCCAGGAGAATGTTTTGTGGGCAATTTGGGCAAACAAGTTTAACGCATATTGTAAATATTATAATTTCGACGAAACATATTAGGATAAAACACAGTTAATTTTGCGAGCATTTACCGGAGTTCATAGTTATCGCACAGTACCAGAATAAATAAAAACGAGATTCAGCTACGTGTATAAACAATGAGGAGTATTTTTTTGTTGAGGATTAATTGGAAGTTGAGATCTTTACATTATGGCTCTTAAAATGGGATTAATTAATTGGTGTAAAAATCAAGAAGATATCCTCATGAATATTTGCATGATACATGTTCCATAATAGATTATGTAGAATATGTAATTGAACATTCACTGCAAAAAATCCTACTCCTACTCCTAAAAACCAACGTGCTTAAAAATAATTCGTACATTTGCCGTCTGCAGTTATAACATCAAATCGAAAAAAACACAAGCCTCGTCTATCAGTTACATGGCTGTGATGAGTCAGCTGGGTGATTGATAGCTAACATTTTAATGGGAACATTCTCTTGGAGAACACAGCACGACACATACGAGATTTGCTGCAATAAATCACTTCTACACACAATATTTTTTGAGAAAATGAGCATCTGGTAAACAAGGCAAACAAGATGTTGGTCCATTGATATGCCGACATCTGAGAATTAGGATTAAAAACAGGATCCGTTGATCCAATGCTGGGCTAATTTTGGGCCCGTGTCACAGACAGTTGCCCAAAATTAGACTAGCGATGACCATCAATGTTCAAAGATTGATCATACAAAGTCTTACTGTATAGGGATTATATTATTCAACAATACTAACTTATGTTTATGAGCCACCGTCGAATTGATTCAAAGTTTAGCGTGAGCAGGGTAATAATAGTGTACTAGCTTGTACCTGTTTCTCACGGGGCATGTGTATTATATACACATGGAACTCCTCCTCGGCTTATTCACCCTCAGTCATGACTGTCCATGGCTGCTGGAGCGACATACCTGTAATGCCTTGGTCACAATTGAAGGGTTCCATGCAAGAACATGTTAGCTCGAGTTAACGAAAAAATGAGTTAGTTATACCATCTTATTTATAATTTTATTCTGCGTCCGTTGGTATTATTTACGAAGGTCTAGTGACAATACCTGAGGAGTTAAGTTTATGTTAAGTCGACATAACAGATTTCCGTGGAAAAAGTTGCGTGCAAGAGCATGCTATGTGTATATAACAAATTATGCTCTCATCAAAGAGTCCCAGTATGCATGAATCATAATGTTATGTATTGTTATCATTATTACTTTTACAAAAAACAGTCGATCAGTAACATATGACAACTCGAGTTAGCATGATTATGCCAGTTGTTTCTCGTCCGTATGTATAAAGTATAAATGTTAAATAATAGGTGGTGGTCAAGCTATGTCTACATATCCCGAATATCACTAACACACTAAGTCGGAGGCAAGTCCGTGTTATGTCGACACTCAGCATTCTTAGATGCAAAACAGCATATATGTCCTAACTAGTTTATTATGTGACATGACAATAAAAAACAGATCTGCAAATCAGCAGTGTGCTCGTTGTTTGTCGTATGTAGGTCTCGATTAGGGAATATATTGAGACTAATAAATAAAGGACCTCCCTATCCCATGTGAACGGGGCACAAACTTATCCATACCAAACCGCCTTCCTATAAGGCAGGTTAACATAGTTCTTGAACACATTGAGATATGTACAGGCAAGTCGTCGCACCACAGTCGCAACCAGAACCCCAACGAAAATACTTGTCATGCACTTTATTCATTACCAAACTATACGAACAAGGAATAGTGTATGGATCAACCATGTAACCCAGGCACAGCTTCTAAGAGCACAGCTGGCTTATCATGCACAAATGGAAGACACAGAAAAAAACTGGGAATAAACAAGGGTACTACTTGACTTTTGACATGGAAAAA
Source organism: Flabesymbios commensalis (assembly GCA_964017125.1). NCBI lineage: Eukaryota > Metazoa > Annelida > Polychaeta > Terebellida > Flabelligeridae > Flabesymbios > Flabesymbios commensalis. The sequence goes on along the minus strand of OZ024910.1, from coordinate 38,969,061 downwards.
AACACTACCCTTCTCGAAATTAATAACGAGACGAGTTATATCTCCGGCCGCTTTGGCTTTATAACCTTGGAGTCCACAACATTTTGCATGAGAATACAGAAAAGGCCACGTTTAGCCTAATATTTAGACAGAGAATGAGGCTGGAAGAGAATCGGAGGAAGTAGAAAGCGGGATTCTCTCCACCTTGAATGCTACCAATATCAATGGTGACCACTTCGTTGCTTGGTTCAATTCGTGCGGTGGGCAAAATAAAATTATCATCCTTGCACTTTGGTAGCACCTGGTTGATCTATTTATATTTATTTATTTGACTTTACATTTTAAAACATGCAAATAGTAGTACAATTATCATTATTATTCATTGATTGAAAACTGTCCAATATATCATCACGGGAACAGATCAAGACGACCTCTACGAGGCCTTTCAACCACATTAGTGAATTAAAATTATATAATAAAATAATATATAACAGTATAATATAAAACCAATTGTTCATCAGTTATAGTTGTCGGCATAGTTATCATGTAATGACAACGCAAGATTCAGTGTAGTATAAAAAATGAGTGCTATGTACACATAAAAAGAAGATAACTGATAAGAGTCTGTCATCAGTTTTTCGCACCAAAACCATAGATAAATTAGCTACAACATGTTCTACAACAAAAAAAAACACTCATACATTGACAATAAATGTCCCGAATCTGAACACTCTTTCATGAGAAAGATTTTGCTGCTTCGGAGAAAAGAAAGAGAACATACTGTTACACTCAATTGATCTATTATCAGGAACTAATGCACGACTGTTACTAAAAAAACAGAATAGTTGTCACCAGGCTGAGTGGTATTTTTTCTGACGTCTTCAAAACAAAAAAATGTGAACACGTTGAAAGAAAAAGTGACATTCAGAGACGCAATTAGATGGAGAGGGATGGACAAGGTTGGTGAATATAAATACAAAACAAAACTCGATGAAGATTAGAAGACTTTCTGGGAAAGAAAAACTGGTCATTCAACCGTTTGTCCTCAGACGACAGACTGAACAACCAGCTCCAAAAACAACACCAATTTATCCCACAAACATTTCGTGAATTCTATGAATATGTTTGTGCAGATACTGACGCACAAACGAGCATTAATGATATTAGCAGCGGGTCTGATAAGCCATCCTGTAAGCCTTACTGAGAATCTTAGCTTCTTGTCAGAGAATGCCAGGATAATCTGCATCAAATTATTAAGATAATCGAGAAGGAAAGCTCTCGTAAAATAAAGTACAAATACATGTAGTACTTGATGGCGTTATAAGACTTTGCAATGTGTTAAATAATGATGTTTTGACGGAGAGCCTAAATGTAGCATTTGCCTTGTGACTGATATCCTTAGTTATCTCAAGGCTATGTAACAAAGAATTATAACTCCGAGACCATAAAAGTTAAAGGGACATGATCACCACTTACTTTTAAGTCTGGTTGTGGTAAAGTCGAAACTTGCTAGGTGCATCAACAGCTAGTGAATTTTAATGTTCATTGTTGAAAGATGTTAGTCAAATAATAATTGGATAACATTTGTATAACATTTATACAATGTTGGACCAACGTCGAAGACGTTGTATAAATGTTATACACATGTTTTGTGTTTGCTGGCTGACTATAAAAGTAGGTGGTGATCATGTCCCTTTAACACTAATGTTCTAGGAATTATTCAGTGACCATGTCCATTTAAGTATGTTATCTGAAATCTACAATAATGATAATTATTTTCCAAGCAAGTTGAAGGTTCAAGCAGATGTATTTTCATGTTTCACTTAATACAAAAATGTTCCCATTATTTTATCTCTTTTTTATTAGCTGTTCCATGGGAATCCCACTGCACCAATGCATGTAGTTTAATGTGCATTCATATACATTGAAATAAGTTGATAACACGCAGACCGTCAACGAAAATTTTAGATACAAAACGATCGTCCTTTATTGGCTTTATCTGGGTATCACTTATTTGGACGAAATATAACACGATAACGAACTACTGAATAGTACCAGAAATGCATAGTACAACATCATGCATTTCTGATAGTACTAATAAACGGGTAGATTTGGATACGATACCTTGATGTATATAATTGGGCACATAATGAAGAATCAAAATAATGTTTGAGGTAACACCGCTAACATCTTTAGAAAATAACTTGTTTTAATATTTATTGTCCAAGATGGAACCTCTGTATAACTATACAAAGCACCCCGGAAAATACGAATCAATTTTTTCAGACCCTGTGAAAATGTACATGCATGCCAAATATTATTTAAATATCTATAGTTATTGTGATCTATTGTCCGATGGGTAACATGACTTATCTTTTAACCTGCTTTTGCCTACAAAAACAGTATCTCTACATAGGCTATGTCGACATACCAATTTTAACTCAAAACATCAATCCACCAATTGATAAAAGAGTGTATGAAGAGTTAACATATTTATGCATGTATGAAGTATACAGTCAACATTACACAATGTGTGATGTAGTGAAGTGTTATCTCAAGTTGATATTTTCTCGCTTGCAAATTCCAAATGAAAAACATGTTATGTCTGCTAATTTGCATATGCAAATATATTTGCGATTATTTCACAATCTACTTAACGTATGAGCCATTGGGGCCGGCCGATATTATATTGTTAGCAGCTTGCATCTCCTAGAGAATGTGTTTTAATAAAACAAAAAAAGATAAGGACATGCCCCTATAAAGGTTATTCGACCGTTTACATGTCAACTTTGGCATATTGGTCATTTTTATTTCTTTATTTTAATAATCTTTAATTTGATCGGTCATACGTTCGGTTGTCATTATTATCCCACGAATTTTAACAGTCTGGCTCACTGCACCAAGGAAATATATCGGCCGCAGCGATATTCGAACCTGCTACCCCCGGGCACTGAGTCAACCACGCTGCAATGAGCTATCCTGGCCTATATACACCCTTGCCGGGAATTTCTTAGAGAGCCTGCAGAAACCCTGCCGGTGCCCGCCCGATATGCCTTACACTTTACGGCCCCCGGTCGGGTCCCGATACGAGCACCGGCCAGGCCACGGTGACGTTTTCAGAAAATGATGACATGTCTCCTCTGATAGCTGGCCGGGCGCCTGCAGGGACTCGCCAGCACTCCGGCAGGGTATCTGGAAAAAACGATTTGATCATAGCCACAGTGCCCGATGCCCACCAGGGACTAAGATCACGGCTGTGCTCACAGCCCAGACGGCCCCGGGCTAAATTGCAAAATTGTTTAATCATTATACACAATACCATACAATACTGTAAGCAGTGCTCACAGCCCAGACGGCCCCGGGCTAAATTGCAAAATTGTTTAATCATTATACACAATACCATACAATACTGCAAGCAGTTGAGCTATCCAAGCCAAACATATCTCTAAAGCAGCTTAATGCCAGATTTTTTTTGTAAAATGGGAAGCTTGATTTTTTGTTAATAAAATCCTCTCACCCCTCCCCCCCCACATATTTTTTTAATGAGAGCTCCCCCAGAATTTTGAAACTGGAAATGATGTCTTTAGACAATTAACTGTCATCATTGTCGGCATAACAGATGACACACAATTTACAAGCAAAACGCATGCGTCGCGCAGACAACTGCATATCGTCAGCCTAAAAATGGCACAACTCGAAATGAGTTATGTATATCTAAATGACCAAAAAGAACACGGCCCAATCGATTGTGTGCATCAATGATCACCCTGCAGAAAATGTCATTTTCCATCACAAATGTTTCTATTACTTCTTGCTTATCCAGAATTCTAAATTATATGCTGATGATGAAGCTCCCACATCCACCACCCAACACAAACTCAAACTGTCATTGTGAATTATTTATTGAAATAAATAAATCTGACTTTACCAATATCATAGAATATCTGGTAACTAATGACACAAAAATGTCCCTCTAGATGAAGTCCGTGAAACAGTGGAGCGTCATACCAGCAGTTTTGAAGTGAACTTTAACCCTTTAACCGTCAAATATTCAATTTGAATTTTCACCCACTTGAAGTTGTGTCTGGCTGACGCGATCCACAACTTCAAGTGAGTGAAAATTATTCAGATTTGACAAAATGGCGATAAACTCTTTTCAAATCTTGCTGGTTGATGTCATATTTTATCTTTCACATTTTAAACATATGGTACTTAATGTGCTAAGAAAAAAGAAAACCCGACTATTATGCGGCACCGGCGGTGAAAGGGTTAAGAGAACATTGCATTATACACTGTAGCTACATAATTCCTCACGTCCTGTCACATCATGTCTACCAACTCACATCCTTTTATTGTTACACTCCCGTCAAATGTAAAGCTGCTTATCCAAAAAGCTCATGCAAACTTGTCCAATAGTTTAGAAGATATAATCACTTATCACAATAATATGTAACAAAACAATAAAACAATAGGTACATTTACCTGGATCATAATCTAAGCATTATTCTTTCCTTAAATGTCCTTCCATCACCTGTACTTCTCAAGAACAAAACTGCTTATCTACATATTGTATCTATTGGCCAAGTCATCATATCTTCAACTTGTCACAGGAGTTTTCTCGTACCCCTGCAATACATGTACTTTGGCATCGCTGAAAATGCTTCTGGAAGAACGGATTGAAGCGCATCAACAACAGCTGTACCTGGTTTTTTTTATACTGGCATTAGCAACATGCCTCTTCCAAATATGACACACTAAACTAGAGTTTTTATCTTTTCTTTTTTTTAAGACTAATTTGCCCTCAAGGATTGGTGCAGAAGTATTGCTGTACCTGCTATAAAAACTCGACCTAACATTTATTGTCCGAGATTATCTTGAAATCTAATTACATTATTGTTCCAAGTATTATTATTGCCAAAATACTGTACATTATAAACTAGAATTACTGTACAAAATATTCATAACAAGATAGTCAGCCAGAGACTGCAAACCTCCGCTGAGTGATTCGTATTGTAGTCCGGAAATCCGCATGTTAGATCCGGATCGTAATCCGGATCTGCCTACAAAATGTAGACCTGGGCCTAAAAGTTTAATGCAAATCCGCTCATTGATTTCTAAATATTCTTGCTTAGGGATAGAAGGACAGACACAACAGCCGACAACCAAAAACATAACCTTCTTTGGCGGCGGTAATGAAGCCTAAAATAAACAATAATCTTAATTTTCCGGTTCGTTTTACTAAATTTAACTAAAGTTGTGTCATTCACGCATTACCCATATCTACGCACTTTAGATTTGTATCCCAGTACCATGAGTAGTTCAACTATATGGTCCTCTCTGTTTATTTGCTGAAATAGCGGCCATTTTTTATTCAAAATAATAAACTTAATAGAAGATTAAGAATGATTTTTTTGCATAGCTAGATACATACATAATTATTCATGGACGACGGAAAGTCTATGTAGACTTATGAGTCACTAAATAATGCTAAAATAGAAAATGGTGTAAATATAATGTACACGTATTAAATGCTGTAACTCATTCAAGACGGCACTCTCAGAACATACAAGTTTCTGTGGGGCTTGTTTCACTGAGAAAATCAAATCTTAACGTTGACCTAGTTTAGGTCATTTATCATTAAAAGTTAAGATCATTTTAATATCATCTTAATTTTTTAATGGTAATTAGGGCTGCAGCATACCCGCCAAAAAGACGTTATTTAATGAGCAACCTTCCATGAAAAAAAGCTTGCAATGTCAAGATTATGGCTAGGGGGGATAACAAGAACGAAATTTTGGGCAAATCTGGCTAATTAACCCTTTGTGAAACAACATCACATAATTATTTTATGTTATGGTAATCAATATATACTTGAAATAATATGCAGTAAACCACCCATCAGCTCCAAACACATATATTAAACCGACCATAACTTGAAAGAAAAAATAATAAGAATTTATTATTTCAAGAACCCTTTCACTACTAGAAAACACGCAAAAATAATATTATAATCCTTAAAATTGTGAACATGTTTTCTTCATAGAGATATTAATCAATAATATGCAGTAAATAATTATTAAGTACCATAAAGTCATGTTTTTATATCTCTTTGACAACATTTGTTTGTGAACATACGTTCATAGACAGACAATTTGATACCCAAACATTGAAAAACAGTCTGTGGTGTCTGAAAACAGAAAAGCTTGAAGCCCTATAGATTTTTCTGAATATATGTTTCGAAATACATTACAAAAAACAAAAACATAAACAAATGTGCTGCCGTGACCGTATATAACCATTGTGCTGCTAGAACCGTATACTATTAACCATTGTGTTTCTAAAACCGTAATTAATTACTCCTTTCGTTGTTAGGACCGAATATAATTAACTCTTGCGCTGCTAGAACTGTATATGTTATCTTCCACCACTCTGTATCTAAACTAAGTGTAGAAGGAACACGGAAAGTTCCCTTTGTGCCATCTTACACCACACTAATCTCTACCTAGTGTAGAAGGAATACGAGCTGTTCCCTTTGTTGTATCTTATACCACACTAATCTTTATCCGGTGTAGAAGGAACACGGAAACTTCCCTTTGTGCCATCTTGCACCACACTAATCTCTATCTAGCAAGCAAAGACCCTGTACAATAAGATAGTCAACTCTCCACCAAAACGTGAAATCGCTCTCAGTGCTGTCCCCCGGTATTGGGAGTTGGAACTAATGATTTTACCATGTATCAAGTATGATTTTAACATATTACGACGAGAAATTATGACATTGATCCTATTAAAAACAATACATACTTTACATCATAAAAATCAGAAAAATAAGCATTGACGCAGGTTCACTTCAATTTTTTATCCAATAATTTGTTGGTTAGTTATCAATACTTTTTAATTGTATTCTTCCCTTTGGTACCTCAGGGGTTGATGCGTCCGTATAAACAAGTATGCATATTCATTGTTTACAAAGAACAGGTGACGCCCAGCTAACACGAGACGTCGACTCAATTATAGTGTAATGCTGGTCCAAGGTTTTTAATGCTAGTCCAGCATTACACCATCATTGGTTCATTTTCTCGTATCTGCTGACAGGTGACGATGTGTGCAAGGGTAGATACGGGCAAAGAAAACCAAGATAGGGCAAAGGAAAACATAATATTACTATATATTATAGTCTGATGACACGGATCATTTGTCATGTTTATCATTTGGAATATACCTGAACAGAAATATTTTGTTGATATATGTTATTGTTATTGCTGATTCACCTGATCTGAGCGATTCTGTAACAGAATTAGCTTATTCAAAGCTGAAATCATTCACGCCACAAATGGGTATTACAATTGAGGAGGAGAATATTCTTGTATTTCCAGAATTACAGGGACATTTCACAAGAAATATTATTTTGAATCAAAGGGATAAAATACCGGATTTTCTTTAATGTATATGGCAGAGAGATACTTGGGCAGTGTGTTGATAGATCAGGCAGAGCTATTTTTTTATTCTGTTATGCTAATTAGGCATGCTAATTAATTAGCAAATCACGTTGGTGACATTGCGTCATGTAGTGAAAAATAAGAGAACATGTGGGTGACATCCTGTCACGTAGTACCAAACTTATTGAAATGTGATTTTAAATACATCACGTTATGTGATGCTGGTCAATCACATAGCCCGTGGCGGATCCAGGGGAGGGTCAGGGGGTCCTGCTCTCTTTTTTATAAACTAAAATGTCCAAACATCACTTGTTATAAATTGCCAAAAACTCAGTATTTGACAATAGAAAACTTAACTCAGATTTGGCTGAGAGGCCAGCGAAATTTCCATCGATCCCCCCCCCCCCCACACACATTTTTCAAATTCTGGATCCGCCCCCTGAATTACCTATCTTCAACTTTAGTAATCAAGGGCGGATCCAGAATTTGGAAAATGTGTGTTTAGATCTCCATTCTCACAAAGATGAAACACCACACAAACATATCACGTGAAACACTAACTGACAGGCTGTGGCAGTTAACATGAAGTGGCACAGGCCCATGACTATGATGCTCTGTTTATTTACCACCTAACCGCCCAGTAGATGTCGAAGAACTGAGCAATTGGTAAAACAAATACCTAAACCCTTCATGCCACTGGGTGATTTTAACGGGCACCATAAAAAATAGGACGGTAGGGACATGAACCCACGCAGTAGAATAATGAGGACTTTCTTTTGGGCGAAAACCTGTGCATTTTGAATGATGATTCAATAACCTACTTACATCCTGTGTCTGTATCTGCATCATCAATTGATCCTATCCTTGTGTGACCCCGATATCTATTGATAGATAGGTATTTATTGTGTAGACTTATGCGACCTTAAAATGAACACTGCGTGATGCATAATATGATAAAGTATGATAAAAATATTATATATATTTGAATTACACTTGGATGGTCAATGATGATCTGAATTCTATGTAGCAGTGACCATTTTCCGATAGGGCCTACTGCTACAGAGCAACTATGTCTACAAAGCTACAGAGCAACTATGTCGCTGAAGAGAGTACAGCATTGAAGTTGCACAGGGCAGATTGAGAGGCCTTCCAAGAGTCATGTTGGGAGAGCCCCACAATCTCTCAATTTGAGAGTGAAGAGGGGGTTGAGGTCCCATAAAGTTAAACAAAATGGCAGATTAAAACCTTGACAATTCCAAACGGTCAATAAGCCCAGGTTTGAGAATAATTGTAAAAAGGCAATAAATTACGCTAAGGCTCGGCGCACTATTAGTGAGGCCAAGTATCAATCCTAGAGAGTATATGTCTCCAAACTCAAACACATCAGTCAAACAAACATGTTGAATGATACATAAGATCAGTGGCAAGAGGAAAGTACCTTGTCACTGACTCCGACACAATAACAAATAAAAGAGAGATTGCTGATACACTGGCAACATCATTTTTGGTGCTAAGTCATCACCAGCACATTATCAAGAACAATTCAGAAGGACCAGGGACTTGGAGAAGAAAAGATGATGAAAAGTACAATGTTGCCTTTTCGAAACGAGATCTTGTCAAATCTACAGCTGAGGCAACTAATCCTGATGACATTTATTTATTACCAGTTCCTGAAACACTTGCCCGATATATCAATCTAGCAGTTGCTTCTAGGCTACTCCTAAATAATCTGTAACAATCTCTAGATTTTCTAGATGGATGGAGGAAAGCAACAGTAATCCATGTTAATAAATTCGAAAAAGATCAAACAAATCCCAATAATTACAGTCCAATTGCACTATCAAGTTGTCTTTGCAAAATCATGGAGCGCATGATTAATCATCGCCTTTCATGGTTCTTGCAAGACAACAATATTATTACTAAATATCAAAGTGGTTTCCAGAAAGTACAGAATACCATGTGGTCCAGCCTCCTTCTCAGGGCCACACTAGCACAGCTATGTGGCCCTGCTACAGTGCTTGGAGATTCTCCACGTAATTGCTGACCCTGAAACTATGTCAAGTTCGAGGATTCCTTGCACCTATGAGAGCCAAGTTTATATAATTATGTCTCCCCTATACTGGGCTAAGGTTGTCATTACATGCCTAGTATTATTATGACCAGTACATGCGATCAACCTGTGTTGTATTATAGTTGGTCCACCATATATAATGACGGCCCAGCATAAAAGCAACATTGGATGTGTGTCTTTTACTTGTGTTGATGTAGGCTTGCTTTTGTGTAAGACCAAGATACCAGCACAATGTCCAAAGTAATGTTAACAACCACTCTTTGTTCAATGTTGGGACAGCATCTCAGATTGTGTATTAACATGAACCCGGTGCTGGGTCATTGTTACGACACACTGACCAATATTAGTTTAATGTTGGTCCATCGTTTGCGACAATGATTGAGAATTCAGGTGGTCAGGCTGGTGACTATATCCGTCAAGGTTTTGCTAAAATCAACACACAGTTGTAATATTTATTGACCTAGAAAAGGCCCATTCTACCACCTGGCAGGGTTGTATCATTAAAGATCTCCACCAAATAGGCTTGAGGGGTACATTTCCTCTATTTATTGCCAATTTTTCAAGGCGAAGAAAATTTAAAGTCCGTTTCGATAACACCCACTCTAAATTCCCCACAAGAGAGTATTATTTCACCAATTTCACTTACCATCAAGATAAACAGCATGATTGACGCTCTGTCGGAAGGCATTGAGAGATCTTTATATGTTGATGACCTGGCTGTTTATTGCCAGTACAGCACCATAGCAATAACCGAACGACGCCCACAGGATTTCCTGGACAAGTTGATAACTTGTGGGGACGAAAATGGCTTTAAATTTTCTCCCACAAAAACGTTGTGTGTGCATTTTGGCAACAAAAATGGCTTACAACCTGAGCCTAGTCTCAAACGCTTTGGACAACAGCTTTATGTTGTCCATATTCATTGGTGTTTTCTTTGACAGGAAGCTGAATTTATCTCCACATATAAAATATAACTGCAGGAAGGCATATTACAACAGCTGCGCATTATTTCTGGCAGGGATTGGGGTGGTGACTGGACAACCGTACTGAGGATATACCAGACACACATCAGATCCAAAATGGATTATACTCGATCCAATCGCCAACCAAGGTTGAGATTATGCTCCAGGGCATTTAGAACATCTTCCATTGAAAGTATTCATTGAAAGGATACCGGCCAGCCCTCTTTACAGAATCGCCGGTTGAAGTTGAACCTGCAATATTACATGAAGCTAAAAGCTAATCCTGACAACCCCAGAATACCCGTGTGTGTAAAAACTGTGTTCCAGAAATTGTTCAGAATCAAACCAAGCGCTATGCCTAACTGATATGTGTAATGTGATCATGCCCAATATAGAAAATTAAAGATTACTAAATAACTGTAATGTCCTACATGACAGCTATAAATGTCCACATACCAGTGTTGTCACCTACGTGACGGTCAACTGAGAAACCTTGACATTGCTGGTAGATATTAAGCAAACTTCAACAAGGTAGATATAAACCTTACTGAGATTATTAATAATCTAAAATTCCAGGCATGAATGGATTTAATCATTAGTAGGATGAACTTATATTCATAATATGTCACATACATGACGATCATGTCACATACATGACGGATCATGTCACCTACATGACGGTCAAATGAGAAACCTTGACATTGCTAGTGGGTATTAGACAAACTTTAACAAAGTAAGTTTAAACCTCACTGAAATTATTTATAATGTGAAATTCCAGGCATAAATGGATTTTAACATTAGTAGAAGCAACTTATATTAATAATATGTCACTTACATGATGACCATGTCACATACATGACGATAATGTCACATACATGACAGATCATGTCACATACATGACGATCATTTGTCACGTGGTGTCATGTATGTGACTGTCACGTATGTGACTAAATTAGTGTATTCAGTCCTGCTGGCCCAGTGAAATGTTGATAATATCGCCCATTTTTTTCAAGCATGGAGGGATGATTCCTCAGAATTTTCTGTGTTTATATGTTACTGTTTGATATGAATATGACGAAGTGACGGACGTCATGTAAATGACAAGGAATACAAATATTTTGAAGTTTTGCAAAGCCAATCGTGTTTTAAATACTTACCAAAGTTTTGAATCTGCTTCCCCTCCATTGAAACTTGAAGTGTGTATAAAAATAGTGAAAAAACGTCAGTATATGATTTTTTAAAATTTAGAATGCGTTGCAACGATTGAATAGAAACATGTGTCATGTAGGTGACCATTATATTGAGGGACAAACTACGTGACAGAATTAACCTAATTTGCATAATTACCCCCCTCGCCATATTTTATTTTATTGTTGTTTCCCTGCTAAGGTTCATCTACGTTATTGAATAAATGTTCTGTGTTAACTAATCAGGTCACAAATGGACATAATGTGTTGATACTACGTCCTGGGACATTTATTTTCATATAAAGAGTGTAGGATTTGGTCAATATGACAGGAATTACAAATAAAGGGAACATCATTTTAAAGGGTCTAACCTACGAAAATATTGTTACTAAGTGTCCATGTCATAAAATATGTCGGATAAAATAGAAGTTTACACACTGGAGCAAATATAACTACTGGGGACTTGCTATGTCCCTAAAATTCTGGAAATACTCATATATATATCAGTGGATATCTTTGTCTCGATCTGCAGGTAAAGTAATTTTGATGCCATTAATAAATTGCATACATTTCTGTCTAAGAAGCAATATTTGAATATTCAAGGTGTGTGGCTTTTGTTCCACGTCAAAACTTAATACAATTAATTGGTTAAAATGAACGAATTTTCGGAAATATACCTGAACACATTCTACATAGGAGTCACAACAGAGATCAAATTATTACGTTCATCAATGGCAGTGGTCCGAGAGAGAAGGCTTACATAATATAATTTTATAATATTGCTTTTGTGTTCTAAATATATTTGTTTAAATAATACAAGTTTGAATTAAAGGACACGTCTGCCAAGTTATGGTTGTTACCAATGTTTTGCCCCGATCTCCTTTGTGGTCGCTATGCTTGACGACATATCGTCACTCCCCTCCTGTTCTGTGCCCACATATTTGTGTACTTTCTGTACACAGCTCTTATGTTATTTAAATGAAGACATTTAATCTTTAAAATAATGTATGATAATATAACATGACTTTTCTGCTATATTAGCAGTTATTTTCGTTCCAAAAATAAATATCGCAGACATATTGTCATAACTGTCAAACCTAGAAAAACATTATTTTTATTTAGAGGATAAAGTGGTGAAATTATCACTTGTTTTATATGATGATACACTTGCCAAAGCATAGTTCCAACTCCCGTTAAAAGGGGACAGCACTGCACAATGTATTACACGCATTTGTATGGTAAAATCCGCAAGTCGACCATCTTATTGTACAGGGTCTTTGGTAGGAGGAACACGGAAAGTTCCCTTTATGCCATATTCCAACACTCTAATCTGGCGTAGGAAGAACACAGAAAGTTCTTTGTAGCCTACAGTATGCAATATTCCACCACTCTAATCTCTATATAGTGTAGGAGGAACACGGAAAGTTCCCTATATGTCATGTTTTACCACTCTAATATGTATCTAGTGCAGGTTATATAGTAGGAACATGGAAAGTTCCTTCCCTTCATGCCATCTTCAACCCACTATAATCTCTATCTAATGAAGGAGGAACAGGGAAAGTTCCCTTGATACCATCTTGTACCACTCTGATATGTAGTGGTAGTAGTAGTAGTAGTACTAGTAGTAGTAGTAGTATCAGCAGTAGTAGTAGTAGTAGTAGTAGCAGTAGTAGTAGTAGTAGTGGTAGTGGTAGTAGTAGTAAGAGTAGTAGTAGTAGTAGTAGTAGTAGTAGTAGTAGTAGTAGTAGTAGTGGTAGTAGTACTACTACTAGTAGTAGTAGTAGTAGTAGTAGTAGTAGTAGTAGTAGTAGTAGTAGTAGTAGTAGTAGTAGTAGTAGTAGTAGTAGTAGTAGTAGTAGTAGTAGTATATTTTAAGGCCCTGGGCCCATAGTACAAAATAATTTCACATGTTATATACATACATAAACGCATACGAGATTCAAATAAATACAGTCACTTACACATTTGTGTAAGACATATCAATACATATTAGTTAAGTTTCTCTGTATGAGTTTATCTGTATGATATACAAATGTAGCTTATTTCTTTATGTTATGTTCCTCAGTTTCTGTTAGTATTTCTATAAAACTGCTGTAAAATGTATAATTCGATCAAAATTCTGTATAAGCAGGACATAACATTAGGAAATGACAGTCATCTTCTAAAATAATATTATATAATCATCTACAGAAAATGTACAATCTGCCATTAACCAAGTTTTTATATCGTCCTGTTTCAATTTGTAACATATGACTGGCACATCTTAACCTGGATAATGCCTGTCTATGTGACTTTAAAAAATGAAATTCAAATACCTTTCTGGTTCAAATTCTGTATTGAATGTTGAATGAGCTGCTAATTTACTTATATTTCCAAGGTCGGCAAACTACTTATTCTGAAAATGTTCTTGTAGCTTTGTTTTAAATATAAAATCCCATAAATATATCTACATCACCAACACCTTGGCTAATCCACACAAAACTAAAACCATATCTTTCCAAAAGGCATCTAATATGAAACGCCCAGGTTATTCTACACCTCTCATTCAACTTTGAATAACAGACTTTGGGATATAATTTATTATATGTGATCAGGTATACGTATAATTTGAAGCCAATATTTTATACAACGAGAAAAATAATAAAATGCCTCAGGATATTTTCTATTTCTCCCATTATTGCTTGCTCAGGTGTGCATGTAATATCGTATCTAGCGTAGGAGGGACACGGAAAGTACCTTTATGTTATCCTACACCACTCTAATCTCTATCTATTATATATATAGGAGGAACACGGGAAGTTCCCTTTGCTATATTCCACTACTGTAACCTCTATCTATTGTAGGCGGAACATGGGAAATGCCCTTTATGCTATTTTACACCTCTCTAATATCTATCTAGTGTAGAAGTAACATGCAAAGTCCCCTTTGTACCATTTTCCATCACTAGTTTTAATCTAACACGCATGGCTTCATCTATGCCATTTTGCACCACTCTAACCGAATGTGATGGAAACGAGTGATTGTGAATACAGAATATATTATTTTGGTAGTTTTAATGGATTTCGGGGATAATCGTATGATCATGTATGATTAATTTGCGTTTTAAACAGTGGCGTTTTAAACAGTGTCCAATGGACCCCTTGATGTCTATACCCTAATATTGAATGTAACTTTGTTCAAATCTACCAACAATTGACCAGAAGATAAGGCAAATAACAGCATTTCTGGCCGTAGCGCGCAAATAAGGCGGTTAAATTATTAAGCTCTCCTTTCAATATTAACCCATATTTCATACCCCAAGATGTATTTAATAATTTGCAGATACGGTCTAGTTTACGTGCATTAGCCTCCTGACTATTGGTAGGCATAAGTTGTATTTTTAACAATTTATTTTGATTTGTTTTCGACGAAGAATACATTTTTGTTAAGAGAGTTTAGATGACACGAAAATCATTTGGCAAATATCAAATTTGTTTTTGATCTAATACGAATAGAACGACATGTTTGTTGTGGTTTTGAATACGAATGGTTGTTTACATAAATTTTGATGTATCTTATCTTCTTTATCTTATTTTATGTGCTTTGTCTAATCAAAATATCAATAACGTCATAGCAAAATAAATACCAGCTCCAAATGCTGAAAAAATGTAATATGTACGTTTTCAAACAAATCAAAATAAATATATGTTGGGATTTTGTACACAAAGGATTAATTTATATTTTTTCATATACTTTATATGTAAGAGACATAATTTCAATGTGCATATTGTAAAGCTAATTGGGATGTTGTATCACTTTTTTGAAAATTCAATATTCTATAGATTACGAAATTGGTAAAATATAAGCAGTTATATTTTTGTTCTATTGCAGGCAAAGGGTGGCTATGTTTAAACTGGTATTTCTAAAGACCAGATTTTTATAATAATGCGGCTATCGAGTAGATAACATCATGGGTGAGGCGTAAAAATATTACCATTGTGTCTAATGAATCAAAATCTAATTGATTAGGCAGATAATGGGCCTAGTATACTGTGCTGTGGTACACAAAGGGTCATTCTTTTTACCTTCAATTCAATTATTTCTATAGTGAGATTATCTGAAGACATCTACAATAACACTAATGAAGATTCTTACAACATATTTAAACACATGGTTACACTGTAAATACATTTAAAACACTTTACACTTCAATCATGTTGGTGCTTTTGAAGAGGAAGGTCTTTAAATTTTTTTCATTAGCTTCTCATCATGTAGGATATTATCCCAACGAGTTAAAAAGAAAATAAAAATGCTGCTAATGAATCTTCTGTTTGTTTTGTAAGGTATCAGATCCAAAAATATAGATCACATAATATGTTATGCCATGGTGCACAAAGGGTCAAATGGCCAAATTTGTCCAAAATGTTGCGCTTGTTATCCCCCCTAGCCATATTCCTGAGATTTCAAGCTTTCCAACGGTATATGATAAGTGATATTGTTTTTTGGTGGAAGGTTGACTCAAATGTTGGTCACTTTGCTGCTACACTAAAACGCGAGTTAAAGTATCACGCGAAAATTATTGTTATAATAGCCCTGCTAAAGAATATGAAAATTCGCCAATTGTAAACTGCGTGAAAACTCCCAAAACCCGAAATTTCCGAAAATTTTAACACGCAAAAATTAGCAGATCCACACTAGTTCTCCAGGTCTCACCCTCGACAACATTCAAATCTTGAGAAGCGGCACTTTATCATGTATATAGTTCGAACTGATAACGGGAAAGAGGTTCTGGTATAATCAGATTAGCAGCCTGAAAATTAATCATTTAATTGAAAAAAATATTGTCAAGACCATGTCGAGTCATGCTTGTTCAAACCTTCATTAGGATCCACTGATTTTAAGGTATTAGCAAGAGATGGGCTACAGACTTGCTGTACAAGAAGATTTACTTCTGCTACCCGAGTCAAAAAACTAATAGTTTCTCTAAAATGAATCCAACAAGTACACACGAATATCACGGTTTGAGGAATTGAAAAGATTATTGTCCAGCTTGTTCAAATAGTTCCTGATTGTGCTCTTCATATGCTCTTCTCTCACTGAATCATCTCTCTAACTCAGGCACGCACAACTGTACCTCAAATTTATTGGCGATTTTTTGCTGGATTTGCTTTGCCGTATTTTAATATTGATCGCTCATACTTTAGGAAATATTTGGTGAAGCATTGATTATTATAATAAAGATCGGCTGAAAATATTGCTTTGACAAAGTCATTAGTATGTTTTTTTTGTGAGATCAGCAATACTAGAGAATACAGAATCTTTATAGAACGTTGTAGCTTCAATTAAAGTCTTAGCGCAGCCCACTTCACATATTCTAAACTTCGTGGCATTTTGGTTGTGTGTATACATTGGTCACAAATTATACATTTTAATCTGTAAATGTCTGCATACAATTCATTACAAGGCTGAGGACTTGCACAGATTTGCACACTGTAAAACATGCTGTAAATAAGGATATTGAAGGTTGCACTATCAATCTTGTTGTCAACCTTAGTGATCAACATGTTATTGCAGGAATTATAGGATCTGATTTCGTGTAAGTGAATTACAATTTCTACAACGCATTTAACTTGTTTAACTTTATTCAACTTTGGTGAATAGCGAAATTATATGTCGCTTCTGTGTAATAATAATTACACACATAACAATATACTATAAGTTGATAGAAGAAAGCACATCGTTTTCGATGAAGGGCAACAGAAATATGGTATATTAGCATGATCACGGTAAACCATTGTTAATAATAGTTCACCATGTGCAGATTATTTTCACACTTAAACTTTTACAATTTTATACCGGGTGACGCCAGTTAACTTCTTTATTTTGGACAATGTGTATATCAAAAGTCTGCCGCTTCTGTGAAAATAATCAATCCACACCTAACAATGCACCGTAACAATAAGTTGAAGGAAAACCATCATTGTTATTGAAGTTATGCAACAACGAATAGTATGGCATTAGCTGAAATATTTTTAAGAATAATTCGTCCATGCATTACTGTATAGAATCATATTATTTTCACACCTTAATTAAATAGGTTGATTTTGTACCGGTTATCAAAGTTATGGTAGACTGTTTATACAGCGAAAATCCGCAGCTTTTGTGAAAATATATGACCATTTTAAATATCATTGTCAACATTGTTTAATTTGTAAGCTGTTAGGGAAAGCAAATCGCTGCAAGATGTACCGGACGGCATAAATATGCGAATCAAATTAGCAAAAATATGAGAGAAAGCAGTCAGTGTTGATATTGTGTGCCTTATTCATCACACAATGTCCATTTTGCGCTCGCAAGATAGCTGTTGACCCCAGAAATCCATTAGGGCCGTTAAATGATCGGCCCATCCGACCAAAATTGTTACAGATATTTATGACCGCTACATATATATGTGCGAAAGCGGTTATTATTGATAATGTGTGCCTGATTGTGTACCTCATTGTATACCTGATTTTTCTCATACAATATCCATTTTGTTCTAAAATGATAGCTGATGATCCCTGAAATTCATTAATGCCCTAAAAAGACCCATCTGATAAAAATTGACAAAGTTATTCATGACTGCGATATATATATGCGAGTCAGGGGTCATTATTGATAATGCGTGCCTGTCATTGTGTACCTTTTTCTGACATAGTGTCCATTCTCAAACGATAGCTAATGATCAAATAATTTAACAATGGCCATAAGTGACCTATCTATCCAAAATTGGTAAAGTTATTCATGACCGCGATATAGGCCTTCCTCGGTTATCGACAAAATCAAAATAGGGTCCTGCAGAAAATAAAAAAACACTTCCAGAATGAACACCCTCACTTTTCATGATCCACTATGGTCATATCAACATATTCTGAAAAAAACTGTGTCTACGCGATTTGCACACGTACGTCCATCAGAGACAGGAGTAATATAGCGGGCTCCGTCTGGAATGAGCTAAAATTATATGTATTATACACATCATATTTTGTTTTGATGCAAAAAGTTGAGACAATGTTTGTGGCACTGAAGTTTATGTTAATGCCACTGCAACATAACATGTCCAAGACAATAAAAACCCGTTCAATATTTATCATAATAATTATTGTGTGTGAGATGCTTATTGAATGCTTATTGAATACTATTTATGCAATCATTTCCATGTTGTATGTGTTGTAGGCTTAATAAAAAATACTTTACTTAGTTTATCTGTGAATTGCGAATTACCATTTGTATTACCATGTGAGTGAACAATGAAATCATAAATTATCAAATGATATATCAAACATAATCCCTTAGTGAAGCTGCAAAGACAAAAATTCAAAACTCAGTTTAGCTTACTGGACTTAAATAAATGCATTCATTTCTTTACTTAGTTCGTGTACCATGTGTATTGAGCACGTGTACGCTAATCTGCTCTTTGTGCCATTAAACGATTTTAGACGGTTATTTTATATAAAAAAATAAAAAATAAAATCATATAATTGCTAATAATAATCTGATAATCAACCAATGAAAAAATAATGTATCATTAAATCGTGTAGTTCAAAAATAGTGAAGAAGGATAATATAGTGCTCTTATTTATATACATTTTCACATATTTTTCTCAGAATATACCCACATCTAAATCACGATCAGCCTTGGTGTCCACAGGGATCTCTGCCGCCTTCACCCTGCCTTCTGATGATGTTCTATAAAGGGATTCTAAATGGATCTTTACGTGCTGTTGTCCCAGAGGTTTCAGCTTCTGTTCGTTAGATCAGAATCTCGACTGAAAAGTAGGATGCTAAGAATGAAAGTCACCGACCTCTTGACTGACTGGTTGGCTAAATGAATGGGGCTTTTGGCCACTTTTGTGCAAATTAAGGCTAAACTGGCCCACGAAATCCTCCTGCATGATGGATTAAATGACACTGCTTTTCAGATACAGGTTTATAATAATATTCGAGCCCTAGCTGTCTGGGCGGCGATGAAATATTTTGCTTTCTTTAAAGCCTGTGTGCCAGAGTTAGCACCGACATGCAGCTTGAACCACTACACCACCCTGTAAACACCAAACATTTATATAACATTTGAACAATGGTAGACCAACGTGAAACGTTAGGCCAACGTTGTACAAATGTTATACAAAAGGTTTGTTTTTGCTGGGCGAGTTATCACGAACAAGTAAAATGTCAAATACAAAATAGAGAATAATAGCTATAAAAAAGTGTTTGAACCCACACTTGAATATGCTATTCGTTCATGTATAGCCAAATGATATATTCGCTACTCAAATATCGCTACCTGAAACATTCAATTACATGATTCATCACTCGCCAAATTAATACATCAGGTCACACAGTGTGATGCGCAGTTATCTTTATCTCATGTGATTAAAAACGTGTTAACCCTTTAACCGCTAAATTATTTAATTTGAATTTTCACCCACTTGAAATTGTGTCTCGCTGACGCGATCCACAACTTCAAGTGAGTGCAAATTATTCAGATTTGACGAAATGGAGGTCAACTATTTTCAAATCTTGCTGGTTGATGTCACATTTTATCTGTAACTTATTTAAAATGTGGTACTTAATGTGGTACTTAACACTTAATGTGCGCCACCGGTGGTTAAAGGTTTAACCTTCAAATCGCTATGCATAACAGCAGTCAATCTATTTGTAATAGCAAGTTAAATCACTCCTTTTGGGAATGAAATGAGTTTTTAAACATCGAGATGTGGAAATGTTTAGTATCAAATTCAACAAAAATGAGTACATATACCACCCACTTGAAGTTATGGGTCGCGGTGGGTGAAAATGAAAATAAGATAACTTTAGGGGTTAATACATTAGTATTAATTATCAAGGGAAACAAAGGTTTTTTAACGTTGGTTCGAAGTCTGGGAAACAGGCCCAACGTTACACCGATACCGACGAATGTTAGGAATATGTTGTCTGTGTTCATCTACAATTTGACTAAAAATATAACCTACCTTTCATAACTAGTATGGTGCATTTGTATCGTAGTGTAAATTTGATGAATCGATTGCAAAGTCATCCTGACATCAGCCCCCAAATAGTTTTCTGCAAGGTTTACTCTGGTGAAAAAGGTTGCTTGTCATTCTATCTGGTCTACAACTCAAACATAACAGTTGCTGAAGCGATTGCATGTGCCTACACGTTGGCAAGTGTAGATAAGATTAGCGACATTGCTCTAATGCTACGCAGTGCAATTCAGAGAGGATTTCAAGAATCAAAAGCTTCACCTTGGCCTCCAACCCCTGACGATCTAGCCACTGTTGACATTCCTCAAGAGCTCATCACATTCCTGAATATTGTCATCGCACGGAAGCCTGATGTTTCAAGTGACAAAGTTCATCGCCTTATTTTGTCAATTGGGCAGGATCTTTGTCGATGCGTAACTGGGGGTGATTGGAAGCTTCCTAAGCATGTTTTGCTGTGCATTACTGTTCGCCATCTCTACAGAAGCAAACACCTGGCAACCATCTTGAACAGGCTTGGTCACTGCGAGTCCTACGACTTTGGACTGGAGTTGGAAACTGCCATGGCCAAAGCCCTTGATGAGACATCGACTTTGCTCACACCACAGATTGTTAAAGGCGAAGGTAATATCCTCTTTCATTCTGAATAGGATAATCTGAACAAAATCCTGGACACAATGTTGTCAATTCTGCTGGTGGCATAATGGTCCAAGAGGTAGCAAGCTCTTGACAATGGAGACGAACAACAAAATGGCAAAACTCACATCTTCTCAAGGAAAGGTAATTAAAACACACATGACCCATTGCTATGACAGTAGTGGTATTCTTGTGAATTCGTCAAATAATTCTAAATATATTTTTTTTTGGTGTGTGTTTCTGTTGATCCAGTACAAGGAACAGGGAGACCTTGCATTTCAGCTTCTTGTGAAGTCACAACTCAGCGATGATCCAATAGATCTCTCAGAACTAATGAAGTTTTCATTAACTCCCATCCCACACTGCCTTGGTACGCTAGACGGCTGCTTTGCAAAAACAAACAAAGCCACCATGCTTCACTACCTGCTCACTGACCATACAGACGAGGTTCCTTACCCAGCAGACGCGATCCATATTCAAGATGGAAATGCCCTAATCCACGCTCTCAAGGATCTACCACATACCTTTGGAGGGCTCTGTCTTAAAATACTTAATCAGATGGTTTCGAAAAAGAACTGATTCCTATTATGAACACTCCATCAAAGCACACGAAAGGAAACGCCGAGGAGTCACACAGCCACACCACCTCGATGGTCCTGCAACCAGGATACCTGCAAATATGAAGTTCTTCCTTCAGAACGATGTCAACAAAAAACAGCTCTTTGATCTTCTCTTAAGAGTGTGGAGCGGCAAGGAGGCGGCATCTAGACTGGATAAATCCAGCATGGCTGTCCTTATTGTCAATGGCGTGGCTCATGCTTTTACTGCTGAAGATGGAAACGTGTCAATATCAGGTATGTGTCTCATTGTCATGTCATACCAGAAGAAACACACTGATATAATTATGCTATAATGATTCTACCTAATCTTGTATGTAGAGTATCTAAGACTGAACAATATATATTTTCAGGAGGGGACTGATACCCGCATAGTACTGTACCTGTAGTATGCATAATCTTCTGGTTTCAAGGATGCAGTTGGCCGTTCCCCAGATACGGACATATTCTTCATTCTCCTTCATTATGCATCATCATTCACGATTACCATTCAGCTGGATACAGGCCCATGGAAGCACCGTCAGCTCATTGATGTCACAGCACTAGCCAAGTCTCTAGGTAGTGATTATGCAACAGCGCTGATGGGCCTATATGTATCCACAGGAGACGATTGTAATAGTGCATTCAAAGGTAAGGGTGAAGTTGCCCCCCTAAAGAAGCTCCAGCAATATCCAAGGTTTCATAAGGTATTCCAGGATTTGGGATCAGCCTGGGATGTTCAAGAGGAGTTGTACAGCACACTGGAGGAGTTTACCTGCGTAATGTATGGAAACAGACACATCAAGTACAGTCCATCAACGAGCTCCGGGTTCTCGTGTTGAGGAAGATGGTGGGGGAAGAGGATAAGCTGTCTTCAAAGTCCAAAATGGATTTTTCCTGCTTTCCGCCATGCAAGGATTCACTGTCTGCCCATATTGAGTCAACTACAGGCTGTGTCATTTCAAGAAATCACATGTTCCACTGTATGACTGCACACGTCCACATGATGGCCATGGCTGGATCAAGGACAATGACTTTCTCGAGCCCCAGTGGTCACGTGGCCCCATACTTTCTCCGTCCATAGTAGACATCCTTGAGAAATCAGATGTTGATGAGGAGATTGAGGAGCAGGAGGATGAGCTAGATGACTACGATGAACTGATGGCTTTCCTCGATGAGGATAATGAGTGATAACATGTAACAGATGGACACATTCATGCTAAAATGAGAAACAAACTACAACAACACTACATATTTCATGTTGTAATTTTCTCAATAAATCATTATTTGGTGATTAATGGATGGTTCCAACAATTTTCCTTGCAACAAATACTTGGGTCCACAAACCTTTCCAAGACATGTAGTTAAAAATATGTGAAATGTTGCGATACCTTAGATCGTGCGACATATTTATTCCATTTTTTTACTAAAAAATATTTAAAAACCACTTATGTCATATTCCAATGTTAAAAATATTGCTTTCAAACGTTTTGGCATGCCCAAAATACTTGGAAAAGTGGGGTCACGCATCTTTCTGTGACGTATAGATCAAAAGTTAGAATATTCACGACGCGCTTATAAATTTTCCGACGAAATTCAAGATGGCCGCCATATAAACCCCATGGGAAATTTTCCCGCAATAGGAACAACCTGAATTGGTAACCTAACATGTTTAGGAGTTTAAAAAAGTAGGTCTCGTTAATTATTCCAGAGGGTGCATGGGAACCCACTTTGCCTACTGAACTACTTCGTCAAACTCTTCTGAATGTTCGCGTACAATCTTCCTACTGTCAAATTTCAATGGTATTTTTTTAAAGACTACCAACCGAGCCAGTGGGGCCAAAACTGAGCTGCCAATTTTCCTGGCTAGATGGCCTTGGGCGACACCACACGTCACATCACATCCAAATATTTTAAAACGTTTCGTCTGTATGTATTTCACATTGTTTGCTGTTGACGGAGTAGGCTGGATCAGTCCATTTTTTTCTCAAGGTGTTTTATAATGGCGTGTCTGCTCACATTTATTGCAGCAAAAAACTTTCTATGACAATAGATACATCTTATCTTGTCATCCTACAATCAAGGTAAAAGTTATCATCCAGACTGTGTGACATAGACAAAGACTATTAAGAATACTTTGTTACACTATCACTAAGACTTTGCTACATTAATTTATTGTGTTTCCTTATTTTGCCTCTGGTCACTACTAAACATCAGCGCAACAGGCAACCATTATAACAGATAACAATGTGAAGCAATATTTAAGAAATCTGGATTAATTAACAGCATAAAATGATCATGTCAATATTAGATTTACAATACATCACTAAAAATTGATTATTACCATATTTCATGTTATTCTGTACACAGAGACTCGGACAACTTTATCTGATACATGTTCATATAATTTAAATTCTAAATCAAATCTTTTCCTACCATTTTAAGTTGCCATCAGGTTGTATGTTGTCACGCTGCAACAAAACTATCACCACGTGTGCGTAACCTATCACCAGGTTTGTGTTACAGTCATCAGGAATTTGTTACTGGGATCATGAATACTTATTCTCGCTGTTACATACCCTACTGGGAGTGAAAGAGGTGCTGCGTGTCGTCAAACAGAATACATCACCACTCACAAGTATTTCCATGCTATTTCAACTTACTATGTAGACTCACGTGTGAAAAAACAATAAAAAACAGAAAGTTAAAAAGTATTATTAAAAATCATATTAAAAAATAATGCAACATGCGAAACAGCCTTAAATGACGACACATAATACTTATTATAGAAAATGAACGCATCTCCAATTGAATTATTTTATTTAACGCTTTCCTATAAAAAACATACAATTAAATTAGTATGTAGTATCACAATGTCTACCTTAACTGTGTTTTGTGTTTCGCACCAAAAATAGAATAAATACATTGAATTACAACTGTTAAAACATAAAATTTGACTTTATATAACGAAGACAAATAGATTCAAGGGCTAATGTAACTCGTCGTTTGTTTGATTAGAATAAAGAATGTCAGCTGTCCTATTCCTTCTATTGAAATCGAGGTCAGGATTCATTTATCTAATATCCTACATGTCACCAGCTGCGGTCCCTGTGCCCATCCTATTCTGCCGCAAAATACAGCAAGATAGTGACCACTGTTTACTTGCGTTTTACTGCAGTATTTAACATAGGATGCGATTCACTGCACATTTTTCATTCCTCTACAGACTTGTAACTGTGTTGTTATTATTTAATTGATTGCCTCTCGTATTAGAACATTTTTTTCTGTATGTACCCAGGGGGCAAGACCAGATTTCCTGACACGGCGTGTTGTAAAAGGTTGGGCACCTGAAATGATATCTACATATATCTGGGATCACAACCTAGGTGCACAACCTTGCAAATCGACTACTCAAAATTGGCAGGAAGCCAATAACGCCGGCCATTACCGAAAAACAAGAATTTGTCAATATATCGGTCAATATTGGAGATAATTTTCTTTTAAAGTTGTCTAGACCTATGTTTTCAGGGTCAAAGATTAACATAAAACCAACCCTGAATTGATGTTATGTCTACTCAACATGCTAGTCAGGGGCGGATCCAGGATTTGAAAAAGGAGGGGGCGCAGGTGGCTCGGGAGCGAGTTTTTAGGCATATTTAGGCCAATTTAGGGGACTTTATAAAATAATTGGCACAAAAACGGGTGGACGTGCAGCCCCCTACGCCCCCCTCTGTATCCGCGCCTGCTAGTAGACAAAGATATGTTTTTATGTTTTGAAAATAATATTCACCGCTAATTATAACTAAGCACTATTGATAGAAAAACATTCAACGTCATAAAAATAATATGTTTATTTATTATGATAAACTTTATATAAAAAGAATTACCCTTTGCAGGTTTATAACATTTTGTATAATAATATCTTCACTATGTAATCAGGCTACAGTTTCATGAATAACAAAATTTATTAATACTAAAAATAATACTGTCAAAACCCACACTCTAGGGATTAGCACACAGCTATATATCAATGAGTCTGGAGGATAATTCAGTGGTGTTAACAGATGACTAAAAATGTAGATAGCCGGTAGTTGTGATAGTTGTTTAAATATCACACCGCACAATTACCCTCACGCTGATGATATATGCATCTGTGTAGTATATCGGACATTTCCAGAAAGTTAGACCAAAACACTGCTTCTCTGGAAATTCAACATGTTTCCGTGAAGAGCTGCAAGCTGTAGGCTAGAACCTTGGATTTTCAGAAGCTGCTCAGTTGAATCAATCTTGTTTTCAATCACTGCTTTTACATGTGCTCTGTGGAACTTTTCCAAGACTCCATGTCTTTATCAGCCACCCAAATGTCGAAGGCTTCCCAGAATAATCGCCACATGGCTTCACTTAGAATTTGGATAGCATACATTATCTGATAGTAGTCAGCTTTCCCCTAAACATCTTGTTGCCGTTCCCTCCTGGCAGAGGCCTGAATCCCTGGTAATCTTACAAATGACCTTGACGTATCTGTGAGCCAGGTGAAGTCCTAACAGCAAGACTACATTGTTGAACTCGTCCTTATACTTGTCCCTGATAGCAACTGCAGCTTCATATGTCGCCTGCTCTCTAGTGATTACAGTCCACTGGTCGCCGAGCAAACATGATGTCCTTACCAACCGTGTCATTTCCTCCTTAAGCACAGCTGGATTGGTCGGGGATGCTGGGATGAAAGGTTAGTATCCAGTCTTGCTGGCTTGGTTGTGTGGATGAAGTCTTGCACAGAATGCCAAAAATCCTGGTAAGCCACTTTCTGTCTCACATGGAATATCAAGAAGTTGTGACGTGGTTGCCGCTCTACCCAAGCGATATACAAGAAACATGTATTCTGATGTCCTGTCAGCTTGGGTGTGTAAACGATCTACATCCATGATATCACCAGATTACCAAATGCAAAATGCAAATGGTCGGTATGGAAATGAGAGGACCAGAAGGAAGAGATTGTTATTGCCTTGGCGTGTTGATCACTGTCTGAGGGATCTGGGTTTTCAATGATGATTGCTGTTGTCGTATTGAAGCTACCACCCTCTAATGTATTCTTCTTCCAATCTAGGTTGTTCATTGGAAAGACGTGTGGCATCTTCCTGTTGTTAGACTTGTTTTCTGGAATGTACACACCAACTTCTTCCACCCTGCTGCATGATCTTATCCATTGAGCCAGTCGGTTGTTCAGAGTAATCAAAGATTTGCTGCATGTCTGATAGAATACATAGTGAGTTGTAGCTATTTCCAATGGTGGTCAGGGAGCATCTGCACCAAACTGAAGTCCCGTGTGAATTTTGTGGTGAAAGCAAGCCACCCATCCAGAAATGTTGATTTGATCCCAAATAATGAAAAAACACTTGTTGGCAGTCTGAGATACTGGTCTATGCAGAGCTACAAGCCGACAAAAATAGATGCATTTTATGCGTTTTCTATGTGCGTCGCGTGAGTGATCAACCAATACCATTCACGTTCCACATAATTACAGCTTAATTTGCAAAGGGAACCCAGATGCACAATTGTTTCAAAGAAATGTTATATTGTTCACATCAAAATGATATCAAGTGTTGCCATAATCCTAGTTATTTTGTAGGTTGAAGATCAACCCCACAGAATGCAGAATAAGCTGCTATTAACCCTTATGATATAACTGTACTGTGGTGTAGGTAGTACTGGTCGTGGTGCTTGCATTTATGTCCATAGTTTTAATCATACAGCTTCTACAATGGAGAGTCAGGCTAGCATGGGCATGTCAACCGCACAGGCCGCAAGATACAACACAGACTTGACAGTCTGCATTATTTGCCAAAAACAAACAGAGGAGCTGCATGTGGAGAAGCCAACTGCCCACTACAAGGTTCTGGAATCCACAAGAGACAGGACAATGTTTGGTGATGGACACTATCCCGAAGTCAGCAAACGCATTGGAAAATTGACAGACCAGGGGCCCATCCCACGAATGCAAAATGCAAAATGCAAATGGTCGGTATGGAAATGATAGGACCAGAAGGAAGAGATTGTTATTGCCTTGGCGTGTTGATCACTGTGCATTTATTCGTGGGATGGGCCCCTGGACCTTGAATCCAAGGATGCCAAATCTTCCATCAGCTTGGCCCATACCAGGAAGACTACTACTAGGACCCTTAAAACAGCTGGATAAAGCATCTTGCAGTTGGGGTAGCCATTCATAAGTAAGAAGGCGATCAACATATTACATGGCTTTGGCATGTCTGTCGAATACAACAGACTGTTGCACATCCCTCTACAAGCATGGCGAAGAGAATGCTGGACAATGATGGCTTCCACCTGCCTCCCGATTTTATTTATTTGGTGCTGTTGACAATGTAGACTTTGCAGAAGACACCCCAGATCGGAAACACGCTCTACATCGTCCCAGTCCAGCAGTCCCAGACCAACCACCGTTTGCTCTACATTCAGGACAAAGGATGAGCAGCAGCACATAACAGAGGCTAGCCTGACAGATGCAGCCTGGCTTCTGGGGAGAAGCCTATTGGAGGTTTCCCCAGGCACTACACCACTGTTTGCTGCTCCAGCACATGAATGGCCAACACTGCTGGCCATCTTAATGCAGGCTCAGGGAATCAACGGCAAAGTAATGGGGCTTGACAGATAGACAGCCATCTCTCTTGATATGGGCCTCTACAAACCCGTAAAGCAGCTCTAGATAGAAAGAAGTGACATTATTTACCTGGTACTTTACACATTGAAATGGCCCAGCTACGCACCATCGGTGCATATATAGAAAACAGTGGCCTGGACTTCTCCTGGACAGAGGCAGATTTGTATGGATCAACAACAGTCAAACACATCCTAGAAGGAAGACATGTGAGAAGGCCAATCAAGACACATGTCGTCACAACAACACTGCCATACCAAGAAACCTTTTTCAAAGATTATCCAGAGCTGGTTAGCAGGCTGACGCAGAAAACATCAGGCAAGCATGCGCAGATGGCACCTCTGAGATAGTTCAGCAAGCACATGCACGGATGGTAGATGTGATAAGCCTTTGGATGTCATTGAGAAGATGGCACAGTTTTACTCCCAGGTTGGCCATGTTCCAGTTCATCAGGTCAGTTCAATCTGGGGATTGAAACCTTTATCTCCTAAGTACCAATACATTTGTCAGGTATTGCTTTGCTCACAGCAAGCTGAACTACGCTTGGATGATTCCAGTCTATTTGGCAGACATGGAAGCACTCAACACAAAAAGCAATCTGATGACTATCCTGGAGCGTCTCTCTGGTAGCACTGACGATGATATGGATCATCTAGAGAGTGATCACGGTCAAGAACTGCCAATGGAAACCAGCCAGGAAATGGACCATGCATCTCGAATGGCTGTGGTCGATGGAATACCAGAAGTTGAGTTAATGGGGAAATCCTCATTGGGTACTCAACTGCTCTCAGTTGAAGCTGCATTTCTCCTCCTATATCCTGGGCAAGTACGTCTCAATGCATGAAGTGGGGGGTCATTTTCGACTGATACGATGTCCAACATTCACTGGATCAGTCTACCAGAGAAAGAAGACTAGTAGGGAGTCACATTACAGACTTCACTAACATTCTGATGAAGATACTGATGAAGATACTGCTCTCTCATATGGATTTAACAGGATACTTAGCAAACAAGATGTTGCAGCAAGCCCATGATTTATGATAATCTGTAGATGTGGCATGAGACACCCAGTGCAGAGCAACCCATACTGACATGAGATACCTGAACAGTGACCACAAAGATTCTACATGCAGCTGATGCCTCTGGTGCAACAATCATTATATTTTGACGTCATCCAGAACAGTGTAAGGATACAACGTTTTCCATAGCACCAAGAAGAAAGAGTACGACCGTTCAGTTCGGTCCTATATATGAGGCCCTAGGGTCACAGAAGGCAGCGGCACTACCAAGCCTGCATACCATGAGCGGCAGTGACAACACTGGCAGTTTTGCGGGAAAAGGCAAACATGCTTTCTGGAAGGCATTTCCAGACTCCAGTGAGGGCTTCACTGCCCTGATCAACTTTGGAGCTACCAATGAGCTACAGGATGACACAGTTGCTTCTATGATCAAATCATATGCACATTCAACCACAAACCCAGATTGTCACGACGAAGCTGCGATGGTGGCTATTCGTTAGGAAACAGGCATAATCAGTGAGGCTGTCTCCTAGTCCTGATGCCATGCGACAGTCAATTCTACACGCCCATCACCAAGTTATTGTTTGGAACCACGATACAGTGGCACAACCTGTGATTCCAGCCCTAGAAAACTACGGGTGGAAACAAGAGGATGATGAATGAACCCAGTCATGACTACTCAGATTCCAGCCCCAGAATCTGTCCCCCACTTGGTGAAGTGTGGCTGCAAAAAACAGTGCTGATGTGGAAGATGCTCCTGTAGGAAGGCAGGCCTTAACTGCTCTGACATCTGTGGCTGCTCAGAGGGATGGAGAAAAAACCTATGAGAACTCAGAACAACTAGTTCCAAAGTGTGATGAAATTACTGATGAGTGATGACTGTGAGCATGGTGATACACACTAGGTATATCTGTCCTGCCTGGTAGGACTCTACAAGACGACAGTGGACAGACGATGCAGTAGCTAACAGTACTCTGCTCATTGAAGGTAAATAGTTTTTAGTCTGTTTTGCTTATCGCAATTTGCAGCCTATTGAATATATACATTTGCCTAAAATTATATTACCCCCCCCCCCCCTCCCTATATACCACGTTGTAAATAAATATCTGTTATAATTTTAGAGATTGGTAAAAAACAAATTCATCACCTGTAATTTATACAATATGAATACAAAAAATGTCCCATTTAATGATATTTCTAGCTGACTGATTCAACTTTAATGGTCATATTCTATTATATTATATTATATATTCACCTATTATCGTCTATTAGCGAGTCATGTTTTTTATGGATTTACAGGCCTATACATAGGGCAGATTCATTTATTGTAAATGGTGCTGATCTATACTAAAAAAAACTGTTAATTTCATGGTCAGAATTACAATCAGTCATGGGGATATAAAAGTCAGCTGGACTATCAGATAAAACAAATGCGTGGAAGGAATGTATTCAAATTATTATTCATGCTTGGCTATTTTTCAAGTGTAAAACTTAGTAAATTTAATTTTTTTTACAACCCATCTAGGCCTCAAACATTATGATAGGCCCCACTATAGCTTCAGGTGTAATATTGAATCCAAACATTTTACGTGAATATATAGCTATAAGTGACGCGACTATGTTTTCTTACTCATCAACTTTATACGGGCTCTATTTGAGATATAGGCCTATACATCTAGCATATGCCCAGCCATGGCAATGGACTTGTACAGAGTTGAACAGGTTTAAGTTGAATATGCTTCAATTGGTTTATATGGCGGTTTTTTTGCGAACAATACTTGGCAGCAGTAAATTTGTTTATTTTGTATAAGTTTCACATCGAAATAATGACTGCATAGTACCATAGTGTATATAAAGGATATTCAAATGTCATTGACTGCTTATATTGAACTTTCTGTGTAACAATTAGACTGATTTAATAATTTTATACCTACAAATAAGCAAACTTTGGCGGCCGGGAGAACGAATCAAGTTGAAATTGGTCTGTTTTCTTTAACACTCCACCAAAAATGTACCACCAGGATTTCAGACTGCCAACAAGTTTTTTTCTGTTCTTAGAGGTCCCCTTTAGCAAACTAAATGAATGGTTTGCTTTCACCACTAAATTCACACGGGATTCCGGGTGCTCCCTGACTATGGAGTATGTATCCCAAATAAGTGCCGCTAAATTTGTTGAGACATGGTTAGAGTTTTTCTTTCACTGCAGACTCTACTTTCACTCTTCCAGAATCGAGAAGATCTAGTGTTTTCTCAGAGAGCACAATGTTGGTGAAGTTAAACGTTAAGCTTATCTGGAACCATTTTCTCAGCTGCTGAAGAATGATATGTCAGCTGACTACTGTTGGGTATGTAATTCCTGTTTGCACTGCTTAGCGGCATTTCTGAGTATCTTTGAGGCACGTTGTAGTGTCCTATGATCATCACTTGTGTGATTTTACAATTGAATCTTGATTCACATGCCTGACTAATTATGGCGATTGATTTACCGTATTTCTCTTTCAGCTTGGTATTCATCAGCATTTTTTTCACTTATAACTCCTGGATAATGGTCCTATACTGGTCTCGCAGTGATTTGATCAGAAAACCACACTTATAATTGAAAAGAGCTGTGCGGATGGCCTTGGACTTATTTCTACAAGATTTGTAATGGCATATATCATTTGCCCCCATGTCGTGTCCTGGACCAATCAATCCTAACATGATATCCGCTCTTCCCAGCCTTTGAGCCTGAGCCAAGATTGCATTTTGGCTGTTTTTTTATGGACACTAATCTTGTTGGTTCTTTGCATATGTACCAATTTTTGTTGCAGATCACACAATCATGTATTCTTTCATTTAAATAGTGGTGTGTTCTGTTTAGGACTTGTGTGAGGTTTCTCAGAAGATGTAGGCCTACTGAGTCTGCTGCACTTCCTTTCTGATGACGTTTTGTTTGAGAATAGGTATAACTTTTCGTGTTATCAGTTTCTACATTTATCATGCCACTTAGGGGCCTTGTCGTCAAGCCATGTCCCCACTTCTACATCATCAGCATAATATAAGTGGCATCTTGTCTAGCATTCATTGCCAGAATCAACTATTTGCTGAATGTGATATCACACAGTGGTTTCACACTACATTGTTAACACACAATGCACTTTGTATAGTCTATGCTGAGAATAGAGGTGGATTTTTTCTTCTTTGAAGATTCAGGATTCAGTGACACACCACCTTCTATGACCCTCTTTGTTGACATGCTGAATTTGAGTGACTTGGCTTCTAACTACCTACCACACACCACCACCAAACACAAATATTTCAAAATAACCAGCCACCATAAGCAATACCATTCGACTAGCAATGTTAAGATGTGTAGTCATTTCACATAGCACTTCATTCAATTTATTGGAATGACGACGCGCTTACATTGTTATGTTCTATGCTAACAAAACACAGCACTACTCAACGTGATATTATGTCAAGGAGTCATTATTTTGAATCAACCGTCATTTTATTGTGATCTTTGACCCTCAAAACATGGGTCTAGATAACTTGAAAAAAATATATATCTCAAATATTGAGCGAGATATTGACAAATTCAGTTTTTTCGGTAATGACCGCCGTTATTGGCTTCCTGCCAATTTTGAGTAGTCGATTTGCAAGGTTGTGCACCTAGATTGTGATCCTAGACATATGTAGACATCGTTTCAAGTGCCCAACCTTTTACAACACGCCGTGTCTGTTTTCCAAAAAAAATGATGTTTGCCCCCTGGGTAATGTACATGTATCATGATTATTTACATTCCGATTTACATAAAATCGATGCCGTGGTGTACTGCTTCGTGGTCCTTCTTGGTTGAAACGAGGAAATAAGTAAATTGACACAGGGAGCGGGCTAGGTCTGTAGTTAATTGATTGAAAGCGGATAACTAATTAGTTGCTAAGCTGTTCAAATGTGCTTCACTTTCATGTCAGTTTTCACACCGATCAATAAATAAGACAGCTTCGTGTTCTTCGTTGTTGTGATAAATGTAAATGAAGATCGTGGAACAATTTTGCTCACACGTCATATCACTTGTCCATTTAATTTACTTACACCATATTTTTATCTTATACTAACACTCATGTTTCAATGTTGTTCAAACGTCCGCGACGTTGGCTGAACATTAAAAAACACAGGGTCAACATCTCGTGTTTGCTGGTTGTAACGCTTTGAAAATAAGATTGTGCCAATTCTTGTCTTTCACGGCTGCAATCTACATATTCACGCATTTGAAAATTTGTTTAATTTCTTAGAACCAGTGTAAAATAATCCCACAAATACACTCACTCAGCGCCGGTTTAATGCTGGCACACCGCCTGCGACGACGGTCCTATGTTCGGCTCGTGCTCGCCGGGTCAAACACAAGTAAGAGCGGACAAGATAACATGACAATGATGATCTCAAAGCAGTTCAGTGGGCATAACCCAAAAAAATTCAAACGTAAATATACAATAAAATATGATATTTTATTAAATACTAGAAGGTCGTTTATTTGCAAAAAAATAGTTTGCGAGAGCTTAAATACAGTACGTATTGTCTTTCACGAGTCCTGTCAATTAATCTTACTACATGATATGTTTGCCTCAAACATTAAATAACGATTTTTAATTGATTATGATTATTTATTAGGTGCATGTTAAACATGTTGAATGTCATTCAGTACACGTTAAAATTAGTTTGTTCTGCGTCATATTACATTAAAAAAGTTTACAGCTTCACATCGCACTGTATTTTTATTAGCAGATTAGTGATATCAATTTACTATCTCAAGCCGGAATTTAACATTGTCATCTTCATCCATTACAAGCCGCGAATTGCTGCAAAACTAGATATCAATGCGTGAGAATTAACACGATTAAATACACTCACTTAGAACAAAATTATTGTAATATATTGTCAAATGGATCTCCACAAGATCATATACTACAGCTTTTTACCTGATACACTACACCACTGAGCGCTATTATCTCCAGTTTTGACATACGTGACTTAAACCATCATAATTTATCTAATGTCGATGCTACGCAAATTTACATTAATTTGACTAATCAGTTTCAAACACTAAGGACTCTCAGCAGCTGCAACATTGTTGGCGTGTCGGCATAGATTACGTGATCCTAGCTGAATCTTGATCTTGGAAAGACATAATTTCTTCTCATTAGGTCCAGAATTAAACGGGAAAGTTGTTTTTTTATGGGTCAAAATAAAAATACATCGGCATCAGTCGAAAACATTCATATGATATTTGACTGTAGCCTGAGTCTAAGAAAAGACACACCCCAGGCTAGCGCTGGTCGGCGTTTTACCGTCATCTCACATCTCGCAGGCAATTAAGAGAGAAGAACTGATTTTACATGAGAATTTTAACTGAGCGACATTACACATTTAACCGGTCAAAGTCCAGGTATTCTGCATTTATTTCATACCCTTGCTCAACTACAGATGTCCACTCATCTATTATTTTTAAGCGTTGTGCTGTCATTGATCGTTTGTCAATAAATTCATATTATTTATTGTTGTTTACTGAATAGTTTATTCTCCCTCATATGTCTTATTATTTCACTTTTTTAACCTTATTGGTTTCTCCATTGTCTTGTAGATTAATATACTAGTTAAGCTTACTGGTGTGTAGCTCAGTGAATTATCTTTTTTCTTTTTTATATATGTCACTTATATGGGCCTTCTTTCATCTATCGGGTAGTTCTCCTATTTCCGATGTGTTATTGCAAATTATATTTAGGGGCGTTTATAGCTCTTGGTGTAGGGTTTTCAGGAAGTATGGATGCAATCCATCCGGTCCATATGACTTGTTTATTTTCAGTTGAGTTTGTAGTTTTTCTATTTCGTTTTCACGGATGCGGATTTGATCATTGTGTGTTCTAAATGTTTGTTCTCAATATCTGGTAGCGGGCCCTTAGGCTCTTTGGTGAAAACACTGCAGAAATTTGATTGTAGTCGGTCTGCTTTCTCCTTGTCTGATTTTGTATGCTTTATTATATCAGCGTTTGGTTCATTGATTAGTTCTGGTAGTCTTAATGCAAATTGTTTACTCAGGCTATAATGTAGTAGGCCCCTATTCCAGTGATTTCTTTCATTTTATTTTGTTTGCTGATGATACGGCTTTCATTAGCAAATATGATATAAAGAACAATAAGGATGTTCTTATTTTAAATGCTGAATTAGAGAAAATTTATATATGGCTGTGTTTGAATATGCTTTCTATAAACATCGCTAAA
This sequence comes from Flabesymbios commensalis, assembly GCA_964017125.1. Lineage (NCBI taxonomy): Eukaryota > Metazoa > Annelida > Polychaeta > Terebellida > Flabelligeridae > Flabesymbios > Flabesymbios commensalis. Next base: position 38,933,245 of record OZ024910.1, on the reverse strand, counting down.
TCAAATTTCATTATATTTCATAGTGCACAAAAAAGAGTTTTTATACCGAACTTAAATATAAGTAATACTCCTATAAAACATGTCAAAGATTTTAACTTTTTGGGATTAACTTTAAATGAGAATCTAAATTGGGCAAGTCATGTTTCCAAGATCGCAAGTAGAATTGCCAGTAAGATTGGCATTTTAAATCAATTGAAACATGTGCTACCACAGAATATTTCACTCTTGTTATATAACACTATTATTTTACCACATATAAACTACATGATACTTGTATGGGGTCATCACCATAAAACCATAACACAGTTACAAAAAAGAGCAATACGTGTAATTACATTAAGTAAATATCTCGCCCACACGGAACCCTTATTTAAAAATCTTAACATACTTAAAGTGGAAGACATTTTTAGACTTCAACAACTTAAATTTTACTATCGATTTATTAATGTCACCCTACCTGATTATTTTCTCTCATTATCTTTCTCAGGAAATACACACCAATATAGTACTAGAAAGAGGCATGAGTTACAGCCTATTCGAATACATCATGAATTTGCTAAAAAGAGCCTTCTATACAGTATTCCTGTTATTATAAATAGCTGCCACCCTAACCTGAAAGAAAAGATCTACACACACAGTCTGTCCGGTTTTACACATTACTTTAAGCACATAACCATAGAAAATTACAATATTCACTGTAGTATTGAAAATTGTTATGTTTGTATGAATAACTAAATGGCCTGCTGCACATTTGTTTGGACGGTTGGTCTGAATTGAAGTCTTTTTTGGGTGTTATTAGCTGATTTTACCAGATTTTTCAGGATTTTAGAGTTATTATCATTATTACTATTATTTATTATTGGATTAAATATCGATGTATTTTAAACTTTGAGTTATGTCAGCCATGTTAGTTTTTTGTTTGAATACCGTTCTATACATGGTTATTCAACTCAATTTCGCTAGTTTTACTGCCTAAAATTTTTAAAATGCACCCCGTTTTTCAAAATCATGCATTACAAATCAGGTCACAGGCTGGTTAGATGTTTGAACCATCAATATATATATAGAGAGATTTCTTTTAGGACTGTTCTTTACTATTGTCGAACTGTTACATTAATATGCGTTAGGTACACTTGTACATACTGGCTATTTTTCAAAGGAAATTAGGATATATTTATCATTTTTCAACTTCAAAATTGAGCTTTAATTTGTTGTGCTTGCTCATAAATTATGAGTCCTGGTAAGTAGATGGTTAAATGTGTCAACATTTTTCTTTTGTGTGTCTTATCCACAGTGAGGCATTGTCCCGCTTTTGTTTTAGTATTGTGGTTGAGAGTTCTTCACTTCACCTTCAGCGTGTAGCAGCATTTGTAGGCCCCGTGTAGGCATAGCCCGGCGGACGCGAGGCGTGCGGCCGGTGTTACTGCAGTGTTGGGCCAGCGTCGAAGACGCTGGGACAACATTGTACCGACATTGGCTGGACGTTTTCGTGTTTTGCTGGGGAGGCTCTGGGCCTGTGCCGGCGCGTTGTTGGGTCATCGTCGTAGACGATAGTCCAGCTTTTGTGCCGACTTTGGCTCAGGATTTTTGCTTGCTGATGCCTGCATTGCCCGGGAGGATGCGGGCATCGGACCGATGTTGTTTTGTTGTTGGGCCGGCGTCCTAAACGGTGGCCCAGCAGTGAAGCCGCTTTGGGTCGTGGTCTGAATTTTGCCGGGGGATCTGCTCTCGATATTTTCATATGTGGTGCCCGGCGGACACGACACGTTAGATCGATTTTGGTGTGGCGTTGGTCCAGCGTCGTAGACGGTGAACCAACGTTGAGCCAGCGTTGGTTCGGCGTCGCTTGTCTGCTGGGTAGTTCTTGCATAGCACATAGGCCTAATATTAACTTAATATTTTATATTTTTATGTTTTATATTTGCGTCCAAATAAATGCATCTGAGTCTGAGTCTGAGTCTATTATATCTTGCAAAAAAGCGTAATTTTTCCATTTTCGAAACATCCTATGTATAGACCTTATCACATGTCCTAATTCAAGGATGTAAGTGTAAGACTAAATGCAAACAATAACTATTTTTATGTTTAGCACACAAGGCCTCTTGCATTTCGTCAAAACTACTTGACTACATGAATATCGGTATCAAACACAAAACGTTGCCCAAATGTAACAGTTGTTTCAATGTTGCGCCAGCGTCGCAGGCGACCGACCTATCCTTGAAAGCACTAGCTATACAGTAGGCCTATGTGTCATAGGCCTAAGTGATTTATTCGATCAACGTATTTCTCAGCTGAATTTATTGTCAGAGGAAACTTAAAACTACTCAATTTATTTCCAATGAATACATCAAACATAATTAAATAATCTCATCGATCAGTTATTATTATAGGCCAATGCGATATAAAAAGGAGGAAAGTAGCCATAGCCCAGTAATAATAAGATAGGCCAACAGCTATATAGTCGTGTTTTCACTTTATAATATAGTTCTGTTCCGTGTTTATCAGCGCTCCAAGAAAAGGTCATTCCCCATTTCAGCCAGAAGGGAGAAACAAAATGGTGGAGCTGTTGACAGTCAGCGATTATCACATAAATGCGTTGCTGTGGACATTATTCCGAGTTGATTTTATCCAAATGATCGTATGTGTCTATATTATTCAAGTAGGCTATACTTGACACCCACTATCAGAAATGATATTCCTGAACATATTCAAATGATTCAAAACTAAAATATGTCTTAATGGTTGCCTGCGATTCTGACCCCTAATCCACGGCTAGCCCAAAGCATGCAGATCATGCTTCTGTCCTAGTCGTGACCTGCGTCGTCTAGTTTGATAAAGACTCTTGTCAAACAAATTTTATTGACATTGGTCAAGAGCAAATTAGATTACTGTAACTCAAGCTTTCACAAAATTCCAGAAAAGGATATCGCTAAATTTCAAAAAGTTCAGAACTGTCTTAATAAAGTAACAACAAAGGCCTCACGTAGAATCGTTTTGCTATGATACTAAAATAATATTGCCTTCCTGTCAGATTTTGCATTCATTTTAAAGTATGCACTATTATGATAATAACTTTCAGAACCCTAGAAGAAAACGAACCTGTATATCTCATTGATAAGGGAGACCCAGGCATAATGGGCCACCTTAACTTCTACTTGATGCTCAGATTTTAAATATTCTAGTATGGGTGGTTGAGCTTTTATACTACCTATATTTCGTTATTGTAATTAATATAACAGGTAAATGATTATCTGATGCCAAGTGATAATTTAAAAATATCCACAAATATTTTTTTCACGAAATGACCCGTTTTGCCCAGGGTCCACATAAAATGGGCCAACGGCCAGGGTAATATGGGCCGAGGGGCTTCTGGCTGAAATATAGCTAATTTCAATGTATCACCTTTGATTATAGTAACAATTCAGGACAGGCAAATGTATTTGAAAATTATTCAACAAGTGATGCTCATGTTGAAGCAAATTACATTTTGCAATAAACGTGTATTCTTTATACAGTGTGATTGAGCAGATAAATCTTGTAAATGAGCTATCTGTTAAAAAATATACGGGCATCATGGGCCACTTTGATGATAAATGGTAGGTGGATATGGTGCCCATTATTCCCAAATCAATAATATTTTACGAATTCCCCCAGCATTGTTTCATGGCCATCAAAATAAAGAACAAACACATCGAGGCGTCGACACAAACTTAAGAAATAACGCTGATTACAATGATATATAACAAGACATATTTCAACTACATTTGACACCAAGTTTTGGATTTTAAGAGGGATTGTTTCTAGTAAAATATTGCTTAAAATAAGGATTTAGCTGTGATTGCGTCTCTCTTTGCCCGGTAGCGCCGTTTTGCCTGGGTGCCCCCTACTCTAGTGGACGAAATGTTCAAAACATATCCACGCTCCACAAATTCAAATGTATATCTTGTTATGCTTATGAAAACTAAGTCTGGGTCTAAGGTTTTCTCTTCAGTGCCGTTAACCTTGTGGAACAATCTGCATATTATGCTTAATATACGAAATGTCAAGAAAATGCACATTCCGGAAGTGAGATTTGTATTTTCCACCCTAGCTCCTCGGCCGACTTTTGAAATTGTTTTAAAAATCTGATATTTATCAGCTTTTCTTATCGATTGGGTAAAGCCTTAAAAGAATAGCAAGATAAAAAAACGTCAGATGCATCTTAACCAGCGGCTGATCTAAAGACCCATCCATCATGGCGTGTCAAAGTGACGTGAACCGAACTTAACCCTTGAACCGCCGGTGCTGCATATATTCAGGTTTTCATTTTCTTTTAGCACATTGAATACCACATTTTAAATATGGTAAAGATAAAATGTGACATCAACCAGCAAGATTTGAAAAGAGTTGCCCCCCATTTTGTCAAATCCGAATAATTTTCACTCACTTGAAGTTGTGGATCGCGTCAGCGAGACACAACTTCAAGTGGGTGAAAATTCAAATTGAATAATTTGGCGGTTAAAGGGTTAACAATTCTCAACTTGTAGTTGATAAAGTGGTTGAAAAATTCACGAAAATTACCATGTATTGTAAACCAGTTTCATGGAAATTTTCATTCCAAAACCCCTAGTTGTAGGAAAATAAAGCCTGTTTTTAGGGATGTAAAATGATGCTTTAATGCATCGTGAGGGCTTAAAGGGTTAATATAATTATGTTATGTAATGTCTGAGCAGCATTGTGCGACAAGATTTTAGTGATTCAACTCCCATAACTCCCTGTGTGAAGGGATGACTCCAATCATTACCGAACGAATTTAACCCTTTCAATCCTGAATTTATCATAGTCATCATCATCCACTACGAGCCGCGAATTGCTGCCGCAATTCTCGACTTGTAGTGAATGAAGATGACTTGATGTGGTTTAAAAATTACAGAAAATTACCACGTAGTGTTAAACAAGTTTCATGGAAATTTTCGGTCTAAAACCCTCAGTTTTAGGGAAATTAAGTATGTTTTCAGGGATGTAAAATGATGCTTTAATGCATCGTGGGGGCTTAAAGGGTTAAATACAGGTATCCAGTCTAGTACACAAACACTGCCATGTAATACTGAACAGCAACTGTTTACTTGAAAATAAAAAGTTACTGCTGTCTGTCTTGCTTCCCAAGAATCACATGCCATTATTGCGGTGTCATTGACCTGTGGAGGCATGAATGAGGACCAGTTCTATCATTACTAGATCAAAGCCACACAGCCACAATAGGCCACGGTAAGCGTGAAAAGGGAGGTATTCACTTGGTCCGGAATAACACACTAGAATTAAATAGGCCTTCGTTATCCACAGTCTGTTATCCTCGCATTTGACAAGATGTGCTCTGAAATCAGTAGATTTGCACAATGAGTTGTTGCATCCTTGTTTGAAATTGACAGATTCACACCTCAATGGAATGATGTCTTGACGTGCGGATTTAACTCCCGATCTTTGTAGGTGAATTTACCATTTGAATGTCCTCGCATTTGTTGTGTAATTGTTATATCAGCATGTACTGGCGACCATGAAGCAAGAACACAACTTTGTTTTCCTCACCTTTGACTTTAAGCCTTGTAGCTGCAACTAACTAAGACTAAAAGCATATGGTATCGTAAAAACTATAACCTAATATTGGACAAACATGACTGACGAGCTAAAAATAATGTATGATTTTGTATGTGATTGAGTGAACAAGTTATTATTAAGTTGGGGTTAATGTGGACATTGTCGGTATATCTTTTATGCGTGTTACTTTTAAAAGAGCATGTTTTACTCTTTAAATCCTCACAATGCACGTGAACACACCTTTGCGTCGCTGAATAATACCTTAATTTCCTACACGGAATTGTTGTGATAATAACGGTATTTTTAATCACTTGCTACCGACTACAAGTCATCTTCATCCACTAGACTATTCAAGAATTGCGACAGAATTTCACGGCTTATAGTTGATGAAGATGACAATGGTAAACTCAGGCTTGAAAGGGTTTATATGTTTAACTTGTTGCCATTCATGTTAAATCTATCTTTTATAACCATGATAACTAGACCACGTCATATTTATTTGTTATTTTTAAATTGCAAATAATTGAAAGCAATAACCACAATGCAGTTATCAGGTCACAGCTAGACTGTGATATATCTTGTAATCATAACAACAACAAATCGTTCCGCAAAACATTATGTTAATTTCAGTTACTTCAAGTTACTTCGAGCTACTTGATCGTCATTGTCGATGTCACAATTTGTTGACCATTTCAACATTTTCGTATAAACTTGGTGTTAGTAGTGTCAGACTATCTAGAACCGAACACATAGACAGCGAAAAGACGGCATTTTTATTGTTTTATTTTGCCATTCATCACAATCGGCAATTGCATTACAGGACAATAAAAAACGAGCAGTCTGATGTATGTCGATGTGGGCATCGGGAATTGGACATTTTTGCTATTATGCACTAAGTGAATGACTAATAGTGCATGTCTGCAAATCGTGAATGTGATCTGCTTGTTACTAAGTGTGAGCGATGTTTCTCGTCATCTTCTCAGATGGGCTGTCTATAATAGACACGATATCCAGGACACATGAGGCGTTGAACCAATGTCGGGTCACCGTTGATCCATCGTCTACGACGCTATCCCAACAATGACCCACCATTAGACCAATGCCTCGTGTTTGCTGGGTAATCAACTCCTTACGTGTATGTGTACATTTAACCTTCAGAACACAGCATAAGGTTGACATATTTGATATAAACCATGGAGACCAAAGGTTTTTTCCTTTCGAAAACATCATAATTTTCTTAGTTAGCTCTTTCCACTTAATTTGAATATCTATGTTATGGGTCTCAGAACTCTCACTTTGATTGGCAGTGGATCCCTTTGTGAGAGTGCGGTACACGCCATCTAACACGAGGTATTGGGCCAATGATGCTTTAAAGCTGGCGCAACGTCCGGTACGATGGGCCAACGTTAAATTAACATTATGGCAATATATCGTGTTTGCTGGGGTACATCTAGTATTTATTTTCTAAAGGGCACCGTTCTTGGCTCCGTTCAAAAAGAACAGAACATCTAGTATTTATTTTCTAAAGGGCACCGTTCTTGCCACTGTTCAAAAAGAACAAAGGGGTATGGATTATTAGTGGTCTTTATTCTGGTAATTTCGCATTGTAGTTCAAATGATTTTTTTAAAATTTAGCTTTGATATAAAAATTAAAATGTTGACTTTGACAGTTGTGATAGTGATAGTTTAGCATGACTAGCCGTGACGATAACATATTTTTTTCATTGTCGCATTAATACCGATCTATATGGTTGCATTAGTTAGTATATTTTGTCATTATTGTAATCATGAGCTATATATTATCATATTTTTAAACATTCATAATCATTATCATATAGATTACACACATGAAATGTGAAACAACCATTAACATAAACTGGCCAGATTTAAAGAGATACGTCTCCTATTACCAATGTGATGTTCAATTACTACCAAGCAAACCAATATGGAAAAAAAATATTTTACCTGAGATACATGTGTGTAGTGACTTAGTGGAGAGGAAAGGTAATGTTAGTGCATATTAGTAGCACTATCAACCTAAGAAGATATTTCAACAAAGTAGGCATATGTTTTTCAATCAATGAGGGTATTTTCAGTGCCCGTCCGCACTTATTCACTTAACACCAAGGGATTTTTTTTTCAGCTCCAACTTAGGCCTACTATCGAAATTATCTGCCTGCACATGGCATTCAATTTTAAATAAAATAAAGCTCTAAGATATATTTGACAAATGAAAATAAATAAAAAACGGAAGAGAATGATGGTATTCATGGCTCCAATATTCATATAGAAAGTGGATAAATTTACCGCGACCACCACCATCTGAGCCGAATCACCCGCCCTGATCATTGCATGATCAAGATCTGCTGAAGGCAGGTCGAAATGAAATGAAATGAATCGGGCTTTAGGCCACCTTTGTGCACATATAGGCTAAACTGGGCCAGGAGAACCTCCTGAGGATGGTGAGATGATTGAGATGACACTGTCCTCCAGGCAGGTCGAAACGTCGCAATCGTTTCACACTATAAGTTCCAAAGTGAATAAAAAATAGTCATTTTCTAAATAAAACGGGTAATTTTAATGGCGATGATCATTGTTGATCGTCACATCCTAAACTGTTAATGGGAAATAGAAATATAGATTTTTGGAAGCGAAAATACATACAGTGAACGAGTGATACAGCGACGACCGTCACAGAGATCCTCGGGGCTTGTCTTTAATGGATTAACCCTTAAAACGCGGAAATATTTGTGTGCGAACTTTTTTTTCAATTTGAAGTCATCATAAATAACCGCCCATAAACTCCAGATTATGACATCTAAGGACGATGCCCGCAAGTATAATCCCAGAAAACACGATACATTGACCCAATGCTGGTTTAATGTTGGGCCGACGTCGGAGACGGCGGGCCATCATTAAACCAGCATTGGGTCAATGTATCGTGTTTGCTGGGATGGCTGTAAACCCATAACACAGGTAGTCAAATTAAGCAGAAAGAGGTAAGTAAGACATTTATGATGATTTGAAAGGTGCCCGCAAGTATAATGGCTGTAAACCCATAACACATGAGTTCAAATTAAGCAGAAAGAGCTAAGTAAGACATTTATGACGATTTGAAATAAAAAAAACCTTTGGTCCTCATGGCTTATACGACAATATGTCGGTGTTGGAGGGTTAGGGTAATTAAATAGTTTTGGTAAACAGTACGGATCCCTAGGCAGATAAACGGATTATCAGGACGAACCGTCTGATAGGACGCGAGAGACTGATCAGCGTAGGACTACTCTGAGCGCGTCCAGTTTGTACCTTTTAATATAAATAAAAAAAAAGTTTGATTAAAAAATCTAGACATTTAGGCCCCTAGACTTCCCTAGTTCTCCGGTACCACCTGCTGTGAGATATTGAGTAAGCCATTTCCATAAAATTACCCAAATTATCTAGGAGCACGGAGCTGAAAATGAGCGGGGGGGGATGGTAATGTATACTGATGAATAAATGACTACGTTCTTCTGTTATAGCCGTAAAATTATCAATTTTAACTTTTTTTGTCAAGGTAATTTGATTTTTGACAAAACGAAAAACATCTGTATCAAAACCTTACTATTAAAGTAGTTTGTGACTATTTACGACTATCGTTTTAAAACTCTTTCACTACGAGGTTGAGGGCGGGGGCCCTAGGGTAGTGGTTAGCACCGCTGCCTTTCACGCTAGAGTTCGGGGTTCAGTTCCCGGTCTCGGCGGTTTCAAAGAAACAAAAATGTTTCATCCCCATCCACGTGGGAAAGTTAGTATTGTGGGGAGCCTCCGTGACCGAGAGGTAGCGTGCTCGGCCTCAGACCGCCAGGGCTCGAATTTCGAATCCTGTGTATGGAGGACAGTGTCATCTCAATCATCTTACCATCCTCAGGAGGTTCTCCTGGCCAAGTGTAGCCTATATATGCACAAAGGTGGCCTAAAGCCCGATTCATTTTATTTACTACGAGGTTGAATAACAGTTATTGGGAATACATTTAAAGTTTAAACATCAATATTAGCGAATGTTTGTTCTCAAACTAACGAATATGAGTAACTCCCCTGAAGTTGTGGGTCGCGGTAGCGAGAAACAATTTCCAGTCGGTGAAAAAATGAATAAGATAACTCAATGGGTGAAGGCTTAACCCTTTAACAGCCAAATCATTCAATCAAAATTTTCACCCACCTGAAATTGTGTCTCGCTGACGCGATCCACAACTTCAAGTGAGTGAAAATTATTCAGATTTGACAAAATGGAGGTCAACTGTTTTCAAATATTGCTGATTGATGTCATATTTTATCTTTAACATGTTTAAAAGGTGGTACTTAATGTGCTAACAACACATGAAAATCCGAATATATGCGACACCGGCGGTCAAAGGGCTAAGTCACATCACAATGGATATGAGCAAAGATGGTCAGTTCAGTGTTTATGGGTGCACATCTTTACTGGCTCAACTGGACCAGGTAATTTCCCTGAGAGCGGTGAGATAGATCACATAACACTGCTCTCCAGACACGGCATACAAATGCGAACTCTATTTAATCTCTACGAATATACAGGGAAACATTATATAAAAACCTGAATACCGATAGGGTGGTGCGAGCTCTCAAGTAAAGTGTTTGTGGCGGTGGAGTGGCGTCCCTTTTTCCCTTTTTTGTTCCACATCGATCCTGTGGCCTGGTCAGGGAGCAGCAAATACGAAACATTGATCTAATGCTGGCGTCATGTTGTGCCACCGTCTGCGACGCTGGCACAGCCTGGCGCCAGCATTGGGTGAAGATTATCTGGGAGATTGGATATATTTTTGGTGGATATTTGCACCAGACGCAATGTAATCCCACAGACTGCTCTGTGAAAACAAAAGGCAGTAGCTGCGCACTTGTAAAGTAAGCAGATACTGCGTTTTGGCTTTACACGACAGTATACAAGTCATGTATAAGCTTATTATAGTCTAACAGTGGACTACAAATCCAAAATTTCTCAGAACTCGGTCGGCCAATCCCAAAGCTTGGATCAATCTCCCTATTTAGTTGACAACCACCAGCTAGGGGTGTCATCGTGCGTCATGCATACAAGGACATACAAATATGATCACCACAGGGAGGTTACTTCTCTTCCGCTTCTCTTCAATCTCGTATAAAGGGTGATAAATGGTTATCCAAAAAAATTCCAATAGTTTGGGCCTAGAAGTGAATATGCACTTATTCCAAGCATTATGTTGTCAGTAGCAACTTAGACCTCAAGTGTCAGTAACGACAATACGTTTTTAGAATCTTTTCAAAGCACTGCAAATTATTTTGGGGTGAAATAAGTCTACTACAAAGCCAAAAGGGAGTACTGCTTACTTGCAAAGTAAACATATAGGCTACTGCCATTTGGTTTTGCACGGTAGAATACAATACTATATCGCATATTGAATACGAAATAGTATATCTGTCACTTTATATATAAAGTGACAGATAGACCTTTTATGTCAAAGGTGGCGATATGGACAACTTTATGCGAAGCTGAGCGAGCTCCCAAAAAACTGGAAATGTTGAGTGTGCCAAGTGATAAACCTTATTTATTTAACACCCCTCACGCCACCTGATGGCGGTGAAAACAACAGCAAAAAACTTGATTTAGATCGATTTTTGCACAACTTGACCAACCCACACATTCATTTCTTCTATCAGCCTCATAAAAATCATTGTAAAATTAAGACGAACAATCTTGACTAGCAACTACAAAAATGTGATTTCTGAGTTGTTATCTGAAAGCACGGTTTGACTATTTTTGAATTACGTAATATTATATTTTTTCATCAGCAGCCACAGTGTTTTATGTCAAATAAATGACACGAATAACACTTTGGTTGCCAGTCAATGATTATGTTCATGTCTCGTCCACCTCCAGAAAATCGTTGCCCACCAACGCGCCACGAATTACAACTTCCACTTGCTCGGTTCGCAAGCTATATATCTTTGACACCACATCGCTTTTTTTATTGAATTTTATTCTTATGGTGTCTGGCTGCATTTTCCATCTGGTTCTGTCTTAACAATTTTTGTCATTTTATTCTAAGAGCTTAAAAGTGTATTTCAATGTCCAATGCGTAGACACTTGAAACGTATAATTCATATTATATACAACGAACACGGTATGTGGTGTCTTCAACAATAGTGGAGGTCAAGGATTTTCAAAATCTTGTCCATTGATGTCACCGTCTTTAACATGTTTGTTCAAAAAATAAAAATTAATAATCGGGACCGGTGGTTAAAAGGGTTAGTGTTTGAGCAGTGGATGTGACTCTAACTCAACATTAAACTAGTATCGGATCAAATAGAACGCCATCATGGATAACACGGAACATGTATCTATGAATGTTGCTTCAATGTTGAGCCAATATCGTAGACGGTCGTCCAACATTAAATCAGCGTTATAGGTGAATGTCCCGTGTTTGCTGCAGGGATCATGGAGGGGTCGATTGTTTTAACAGTTCACTAGACCTATGTCAACCTCTTTCGACTATTAATTTTAGAAATTCTGTTTCGTCATTGGTAATATAATCCTTCGCTTTAAAACTCATTCTTCATCATATTCATATGCTAGTCCATGGGGACTTGATCTTTTTAAAAAAGTCTCCAGATGCGCATTTGAACTGCTAAAAAAATATTTCCGTCTAGAACCATATCTCAATAACAAAGTGGAACCACCTCTTCTTAACAACAGTGGCTTTCTCGAATACAGGCCTGCAGCAGTTGCTGAAACTGTTCGAAATAGATTGATCTCGTCACACACCATAACTACACCTCGCCGTATGTCATGAAGTGTTTTCAGGAGACGTATCTTAAGGCTAAGTGCTGGACGCTTTCTTTGTCTGTCGCAAATTTAGGCTGGTGACAGTGACTGATAATATTCAGAGTGGATTAACGCGCACGTCAAAATGCCATTAATTGGCCTGTGATATTTAGTATCATTTTGTACGTTATACTTTGCCGATATAGAGGTTTTAGTCATATTGTGTACATGCATGTATATGTACAGTAGGCCAGTATGTATATGTTCAGTTGTGTATATCTGCATGTATATAATATTAAATTAGGAAAGTATCATAATGCGAATAAAGTGATTACTTTAAAGTTATATTTTAAGTTTTTTAATGAAATGTTTTTAGCATTGTTAGATACATAATTATCTAACGTTAATATAAGTAAGTGTACTTTTAAAATAAGTCAGCAATAACCTTTAATAATGCAAAGAAAAAAAATTATCTCTCATCTGCACGGTGCAATAATGTAGCATATAAGCGTACACTGCGCCATTAAAAGTTCACATTTGCCAAAACCAGTTCAAACAGCTTAAAGCTGCATAACTGTTTTGTTTATTTTATTCAAAAAATAATCCATGGAAAAAAGTGTTTTAATTTTTAATTTTATTCCCCCGGTTACTGAGTTTTTATTAAGGATTTAGGTTTTTTTTTTAAATATTGTTGCCCCACCAAAACAAATCTGATCACAGCGAAGTAGACTCTGTATAATCTGTATAATCAGGACATTACAAATACCAAGTGGCAGATAACGATCATCATTGAAAAAAGAGTGGGAAACTTTTAATATTATTCTTTTTTTTTAGGTGATTATGGATATAATACACAGTAAAAAGTGTATCATCTCATATCATTTAGACATATCTAGGAGTTATTGAAATGAAATGAATCGGGCTTTGGGCTTTAGGCTACCTGAGGCCGAGCACGTTACCTCTCGGTCACGGAGGCTCCCCACAATACTGAGTTTTACAGGTGGATGGGGAAAAACGTTTTCGTTTCTTTCAAACCGCCGAGACCGGGAACCGAACCCAGAACTCTAGCGTGAAAGCCAGCGGTACTAACCACTCCCCTAGGGCCCCACTCCCCTAGTACGTATTAGTTTGTGTGATATGGGTGATATATTCATATAATGTCATGTTTAATTTCGGTACCGGTATGGCTAATGTCACTCACTTGAAAAAAAGGACTCTATCTTAGTATGGTGCTTTTACGTGTGGGCCAGCATCTGAGCCTTTGGCCCACCATTAACACGCTCACTCCAGTCCGTCGGAAATTGTAGTCGGAATTAGCACCAAATTCAGTGATGTAAATCATTTTTTTCTTTTGATTTTCGTGATTTTCTTGAAAAACATTTGCATTTTATTATTCGGTATCTCATGGGCATTTAGTCAAAATGTTACTAGACAATATAAGACTTTATTTATTTTAATCGTAAATCATCACATACAGTACACTCCGTAGCAGTGTGTGTGCCTACACACTGCTACGCCGTGTGCTGATTCATGTCGACTGCAAGTGGCCTTCCCCGACCCCTTCCACCACCCTCCCCCTGTATGAAATGATTACTTGTTTCATTTAAACGAAACTGCCGCTCGGGCAGGATTTTTTAGCGTAACGCAACAGTGTTTAAATGGGGACAGTGTACACATACAGTTATATAAATCGAGTTATGCGGTAAAATAAAATAATATTTAAACATCAGATTTTACTGTAACCGATTTCAACAGTTTTTTTACCTAGTCTCAGGACGTCTACGGCTGGTTATGTGGGCTTTACATCTCAGCTAACACAAGGCATTGATCCAATGGCAGACTAATGCCAGCCCATCGTCTGCGGTACTGGCCCAACATTATGCCGATTTAGTTCAACTTCTAGCTTTTGCTATTAAGGCGGTTTGGTGTGTAACATTATATTGGACCATAACTTTACCACTATTACATACATATTGTACACAAACCGATTCACTACTTCATAATACTTTAGGGTGTATTACATGGCGAACTAATTCCGCTACATTTACCCAGTTTTAGTGCATTTATAAGGCCGTTAAGACAATATGAATGATTGTTTTGTACTTATTAGGTTATTTTTATCGAAATAAACAAAACAATTATGCAGTTTTAAGCATTAAGAATTACCGTGACATTTGTAGTGTTACTTCTGATTATTATCATCATCAAAAAATCAAACTAGAAGTGAATCACAAAGAGTGAATTACTGGAACAATAAGTAAAATAAATGACAATCACATAGATTTGGTCATAATGGTCTATTTTTAACCTTACCTCCACATTCTCTTTTTCAATTTGCTCAGCGTCTCCTCCGTCATCATTATTCACATCTTGTTCTAAGCGAACACATTACTGTCATGCTGATTTTATGCTGGACCATCGTCGTCGACGTTGGCTCAACATCAAATCTACTTTAGCTTTGTGTGTAAGGATCGTGACATTTAAACTGATCCCCAATTTCCGTCTGCTTTTTGATTTCCTCAGAGCTGAACAACTCGCAGTTGCCCAAGGCAAAAATGTGGTACCTGCTTACTTTACAAAGAAACAAATTCTGTATTTACAGAGCAACACCGTCGCCTGATGATTTGGATTATTATGTTTAAATCTTTTAACTGTGTACATCTTTATCTCTCCTGCACTTTTGGCGAAGATAATAATAAGCAGTTGTCAAGAGAACAATTAATTTGGACCATTATCATGAATACAGTGCATGCGTGGAGAACACGTTAGATGGGCTTTATATGCATGCTCAGTGCCAGTATTTTCTATTTTTTTTGTAGCCTTAAAGCCCAGTCACACATAGTCGACACACAACCCTCGCACTGAAAATTGATTATTTTTTTCTAGAGCATCTGTCGTGCGTCGGTCGTGCGTCAGCACTCGTTACTGTTTCGCGGAGCGCGTTGCACTAGCGCTACTCATATTTTTGGGCGCACAGTAATCGCCAAAGGAAGTTGGGTATGTTTAGAATATCGAACATATATGAACGCATAAATGTGCACGGCTCATCACACAATTTTAGCTTTGTGGCCATACTTGGTATCATAGTACTTATTTTTTTCAAATCAGTTTCTGCATACTCCTTTTAAACATGAAAGTTATCACATTTTCCATGACCCAAGGTTTGTCAATGACACTGAAATGACTCATCTTACAAAACTATCCATCTTTGATACCGATCTGAAGCATGTGGTCCAGACGAAACAACTACTGAGTATTTTCACCATTGTGAACAAGAATTTTGCAATTATTAAGCCAAACAACAAGTATGTCAGTCATAAACGACTACTTGTTATGTTAGCCCTACTTCTAAGTGGGGATATACACGCTAATCCTGGCCCTTCGGGCACAACCAAAACCAAAAAAATTACAGTGAATGATAAATCCATCTATCCATGTGCTTATTGTTTTGTATTGTTTTGTCTTTAAACACCAGTTCCTTTGAAAACCTACATGATTCAAATGTATCCTGGATATGTAACAGATGTAATTTCACAAATTCAGAATCATCCCTATTTCAATCATATAACCTTGAATTTCACAACTCACTTCCACCTCTAAATTCAAGAATGGCATCTGTGGACTCTGTATTCACTCCTGAAAATTTCAGTACACCAAATAATTTACCAGCTTCTAGAAAAAGATCTAGAAATAGTGGTACCAGTACTCCGACGCAAAGTAAGTCATTGTCCTCGGCTCCTCCTAAAAAAAACTGGAGAACCCTGGAAGTAGGCCTAAACATAAACGGACCCAGGGCCAAAAAAGCGGCAATGCAATCAGTCTGCGATTATCTTCAGTCTGATGTGATTATTGGTTGTGAGACTAAAATTACGAGCAACATTTTTATACCTGAAACCCTACCCCCACAATACGTTGCAAACACATACCGCAAGGACAGAACGTCACACGGAGGGGGTGGGGGGTCCTGATGGCAATTTGAGATGGCTATGTTGTCAACACAGTCGACATTGACACAGACTCTGAGCAGGTCTGGGAGAGAGTAGCTATTTAGGTTCCAGGTGAGAAGCCACTCCATATACGTAGTTTTTACCGACCACCTAGTAGTGGTGTGAACCTATTGTGCGACCTCATCAATTCTATTGAAAAAATCACTCAACCAGGACAAAATTAAGTAATTGCTGGAAATTGTAACTGTGGTGATGTTGATTGGGAATCTAGCACAGTAAAACCAGATACTTACAACCGTGCTCCTAATCAAAAACGTATAGTCATCTTGCGAATAATTGTTCACTAACAAATGTCCAGAAACAAGCTACACGTCGGGGTAGAGCCCTAGATATATATCTCACAACCATCCCTTCTCTAGTGAAAAGTGTAGCAGTGGTCCCAGGCATGTCAGATCATGAAGGCATAGCAGTGATTGACACTGACATCCGTCCTACCTATTCAAGACCTAAACCTAGAAAGATTTTTTTTCTAAGGCAAACTGGGATCAGATCCAAAAGGACACAGCAAAATTTAGCTTTGATTATCTGAAAAAAACATACTCTTAAGTCAATACCAATTGGACTTTATTTAAAAATCATGTTCAGGGAATGTTATCAAAATATGTACCATCTTAACATCTATCTACCCGGCACAATTTACCTTGGTTTGATAAAAAGGCTAAATCTTTGGTTGGACTTAAGCAAAAATTATATAACAAAACTCACCGGTAACACAAATGATTGGCAGAGATTCCGGAATGTCAAAAAATCCACGAATCACCACTTGAAGAGATCACATCGACGTCACGTAAATAGTAAATTATCTGATGCTTTTGAAAACAATTATGCACAACCATTCTTGTCATACATTAAGTCCTCGAGGAATGTCAATAATGGGGTGGCCCCTATTAAAGAGGAAGGTAAACTACATAGTGACCCTACCCAAAAGGCAAACCTTCTAAACAAACAATTTCAATCTGTATTTGTCAAAGAAGACCACAAAATTCCTGTACCAAAATTGGGTGATACAATTGCCCCTACTCTTGGTGACCTGAAAATTGCAACTAAGGGTGTTGAAAAACAACTATCCACGCTCAATATCAAGAAAGCTAGTTGGCCCGACCAGATCCCCAATATATTTATAAAACAGACAGCGAAAGAGTCTGCTTCTGTTCTTGCAGCTCTCTTCACTCAATCATTACAAACTAAAAATTGGTTGATTGGATGATTGGTTCTCTGCCAGCGTTAACCCAATTTTTAAAAAGGGTGATATGGCCTCAAACTATCGACAAGGTCTTCTTGACATGTGTTTGTTGTAAGCTCATGGAGCATATATTGGTAAGACACATGTTAAGGCATTTTGATGACGAAAACATAATATCAGAGAAGCAGCATGGTTTTAGAAATGGTCACTCTTGCGAAACCCAGTTGATTACTATCGTAGATGATCTGTTGGCATCAGCGGATGTGTGGAACCGTGTGGATATAGCCATCCTGGATTTCTCCAAGGCATTCGACATGGTTTCCCATCGCAGACTGATGTCCAAACTAGATCATTCTGGTATAAGAGGAAACATCCATAAATGAATTTCATCTTCCTTAACAGTAGAAGCCAGAAGGTCGTGACTCGCTTTGTCACCAATAATTACAGGAGGGAATGTAGACTCACCTCGACCCAATTGAATGACAGCCTAGGCTGGGATAACTTGCAAAAAACGCCGTAAAACAGCTGGGCTTTGCATGCTCTACAAAACAATTAATAAAGAGGTAGCCCTCTCGATTAATATGCTGTGTAGACCTGACAGTAGAACAAGGGGCAGCACACAACATTTTAGAACCATTCAAACCAAAAAGATACCGTTCGCAAATTCTTTCTTTATTATAACTATACCAGATTGGAATGAACTACCATCTGACCTTCACAGCCTTTAAGGCTAGTTTGAAGAATGTGCTCCTGCCACGTAACTTTCAGATTCAGACGCCAGAGGACCGCCACAAACACGTAGGTCGCGCTACAATAACGTCATAACGCTACAATAATGCTGGATACACGCGGATCCAACGTCCTATGTTCGTCGTTTTTCGGTTTAACATCTACCTTGCGTGATCCGGGCGCATGCATAACGAGCATCATGCTGCGATTATTTGCGGGCCTGACGAGTCTGTTGTACTCCCCGCGTTCTCGTAGCGTTTCAATAGCGTGTATCTGGCATGTACGTAACATGTTGCCATGAAGTATGTTGTATATTGTGCCTAACACGGCACAGTATTTGCACTCGCTTCTGACTGAGCGACTCGTCACGCTGTCCTGCGGACTGGAGGACCTTGATCCAACGTTAAAACAGCGCTGGTTCTTCGTCTGCTGGTGGTGCGATTTAATAGGCTGAAGTTGCTATGGTTGTTCACACGCAGAGCAATGATTGGCCGTGGTCAGAGTCGCTGGCTCAGAGTGGGCCGATGGCTCTGAGCTCGACAATCGGACAAAGAACAGCTTAGTGACAGCTCGCAGAGTCGAAGCACTGGTATGGATGTCGCACTGCCAACACCTCCTGATCACTTCTCTGATTCCCATGGTGATAAAACAGGATCGATCGTTCTGATAATTTGTAAAATAAAATACAAAAGATGGATGGACAAGAGAGGCTGCGACTACAATGAATGATATTAGTGTAAGGAAAATAAAATATTATGTTGCGATATAATGACATTTTTTTCAACAGAAATTAAAATATTCCAGATATTTTTTTAAATTACTATTCCCTACAATATCATTACACGTTCGGGGTCCAGTTATTGAAAATTATTGAATAAAATACACCATACAAATTACAATGTAGTATCATCTAAGCAATAGTTTATGTATAATCATGTTCATTTTAACTCATGACAGAGTAAAACATAGGCCTACTAGATGGTCTGTTGCTGAAACAACAATGAATGTGTTTTGATAGTTAGAATACAGAGCCTGACTTTGCAATAATAGGTGATTTTACCTGATTTCACTAGTTTTGAGGCTTTATTTTTCACCTATCGACCATTTCCCTTTTTGCTGGCTTTTTTGAATTTTGGTGGCCATTTTGGATTATTATTTTTATGGCGGCCTATGCATAGCAATGTAATCCTTTGGGTTCAATTTCACTTCTTTTCTGACAGACACCCACCGTTTCCGAGATATTTCAGTTTTAATTTCCATTGCATTGTGTCGCATGGCATCTGTCGCTCGCCAGCTACAAACAAAATGTTTCATATTCGCTCACTCGTAAAGATTCTATATTGTAGGGAGCCTCCGTGACCGAGAAGTATTGTGCTTGGGACACCCACAGTTTCCGAGATATTTCAGTTTCAATTTCCATTGCTTTCTGTCACATAGCCCCTGTCGCTCACCAGCTACAAACAAAATGTTTCATCCCCGCTCACTAGTAAACATTTTATATTGTGGGGAGCCGCCGTGACCGAGAGGTATCGTGCATGCTTGGGATACCCACCATTTCCGAGAAATGTCATTTTCAATTTCAATTGAATTTTGTCACATGGTCCCGTCACTAGCCAGCGACGAGAAAAATGTTTCTTCCCCGCTCACTCGTAAATATTCTATATTGTGGGAAGCCTCCGTGATCGAGAGGTAACGTGCTCGGCCTCAGATCGCCAGGGCTCGAATTTCAAATCTCGTGTCTGGAGGGCAGTGTCATCTCATTCATCTCACCATCCGCAAGAGGTTCTCCTGGCTCGGTTTAGCCCATATGTGCACAAAGGTGGCCTAAAACCCTATTCATTTTATTTCATTTTCGCCACACGCTGGCTGATAGCCCAGCGCTTGAGCAACAGGTCATGACCATGTTATTTCTTCAGCTCAACCCTTAGATCTCTATAGAACGACATTCAATCTGTATCCAGCTGAAGTGATCTTTCGCACGATGCACGGATTCAAGTGCTGGGAATTTCGTTGATTTATGGCGATAAAGCCGAACACATCGTTACATGTTGTCATAAGTTTAGGATACATTGATTATTTAAAAAAAATATTAGAAAATAAGTTCCCGAACTACGAGGCCGGGCTTTAGTCTGTTTGAGTGCTAAAGTAAAAAAATAAATGCATAGGTATTCTTCATGGGCCTGAATCCTAAATGTCCAGAATATAATTAAGGAAATAACCTGCTCAGACACTGATGTTACGCATTGGGGCCAATAGCGCCCACGAGTGTGTGACAGCAGTCAATGGATGAACGCGTGGGTCAACTTTTTTTGGCAGTGCAAAATGCATAAATGGGTCATAGGTTCTACAATGGGTGCCTCGCGTTAAAAAAATGGCAGATACTCATCTTCAATAAGCAAGTTATTAGTGGTATATTTCAGTTTCTTGAAATATTGGAATATTTGAACAGTATATACATACAGTGGTGTTGCGTTTCCTTTTTTGTTAAGTATATCTTTGACGTGTATTCCTTTCACCACCATCGCCGGTGCTGGCCAACATTCATTCAATACTTGCCTACCATGTACCTGGTACAGAGGATGTAGGCCTACCCACCAAATTCCGCTTCAATGTTGGGCCAGCGTTGCAGCCCATTGCTGGTTTAATGCCGGTCGATCGTCTACGATGCTTGCCCAACACTAATATATCACCGGGTCTGTTGTATACTTTGCGCAAACACATGGCATTCAACCAATGCTGTTTCAATGTTGGCCAACAATCTTTGACTCTGGCCCGTCATCGAAACAGCATTGGGTAATTGTACCGTGTTTTCTGACGGCTGCATTATGCTGGTGACGCCAAAACATCCCTGCGCCAGAAACACCACATAACACGATACATTGGCCCAATGCTGATGTAATGCTGGGCCACCGTCTGCAACGCAGGGCCAAAACCCTTTAATCTCTTAACCACAAATATAACCGTGAATATATTTTCTTCTGAACGCTTGTTAAAGTCAAAAGTACTTAACCTAAGGACCTGGAACGTTATATTGCACACGCTCATAAGGACTGGTGTACAGAAATGTGAACTGTTTCCTACACACAGTACCCCTCTTTCCCCTAAGCAAGAAACAAACTCAGGCAAAATAAACTTAATAGGATACCGGCCGTCCTAATTAATCATGTGCCAAATAAATTGAAAAAAGCTCCTTAATCGTTGACATATAGTGTTCTACGGTTTAATGCACATTCCATACCTTCAACGTGTTAGCAATCTGCTGTTCATTCGCTCTTTGCATTTGAAACACGCTGTGAATTCGCTGTTAACTCGCCCCATTTTTCACAATCCAGATTCCTTTTTAGCTTTACCAAAAGCTTATGTAGTCAGTGTGATCCGTCAAGGTGTGATTTCTACGTTTTTATCTTCTTTTCTCAAACCAGTCCAATCTGGCGCTCTACATCAAGTGAGTAATGTCCACCCACCCGGTCTGAACATTAATTGTTCATGAGAAGTGCGAACCTCCCATAGTTTGCAGAAAAAATGACTTTCAAAACAGCTCATGTTCGCAGAGTGGTAGGTACAGTACTAAAACATTTCAGGGACTGTGTGTATAGAAACGTACACAATGCAGAAAGGCTGTTCCATCGTTAGAACCCCCCCTCCCCCTCTCCCCGCCACCATTGCATGACTGCGTGCCACAGTGAGGAGGGGTTGCGGGCAATAGATAGGCCCTTTTCTCACAATGATCCCGCTCTTGCAGATATTATATGGCAGTATGTACTTGCTATACAAGCACATACTGCCTTTTTGAATTTTGTACACTTACGAAATAGTAGTTGTGTAGATATTGTGTTATAATTTAAGCAGATTATAGCATGAACAATTATTTTCAACTAATTTTCACTTACAAAAACACATGCCAGAAATGTAGTAATCTAAGATGGCATTAAAATTCAAGCACATTGCCGTAATTGTATGACGAAATAGCGCATCAGTATGACATGAAGCGAAAATAAGAAAACAGTATAGTCCCATCATCTGATCGTGTGCGTAGGCCTAATTACCAGAGACCAAATGCTTATCTGCCATTACAGGTAACCCTTGTGGCGTCGCCCCGACATTGCATGATCAGTGGGCTGTGATTCGACTACTGTCTTATTGCCGCTAATGAGCAGAAATTTAACTACTGAAATATCATATTTTAAAAACCCTTTTAAGCCATAGGTTCTGTCTAATATAACCAGGCATAGAAAGTATGAATCCGGATAATGATACACTGTGCATGTACATCGCCCAAACATAGGCCTATATTATCCACTAGCATCCACAGGGTCACCAGACATGACACACTTCCCAGACAGACACCTGTCTGGCAAATCCCAAAAAAATTGTGCTATACTGGTGCAATATTGAACCCACAGTAATACATGTCTGTGGATGGACCAAGCACTGATCCAGCACGTGCTTACTGTAATGTATTGCATATGCTGGGCTCTTAATCGTCTCCACCTTAAACAGAGGCAAGAACCAGTATTGGCCTAATATGGGGCCAGTGTCACAGACGTTGTGCCAACATTGGAACAACATCGCGTCAGGACATAACTAATCTCTGGTCACTGTACCCTGCCTTATTGAGCCGTCCAGGCCTGTTTGTTTATTGAAACATAGAGGAGGTGAACGTCCTATGCAATATAAGCGTCCCGGCAAACACGACACATCGATGCAATGTTGGGCCAGCGTCGCAGACGATGGCCTAGCATTGAGCCAGCATTATTTTAATGTGCCTTGTTTGCTGGGACGTGATCTGGCGACAGAGACAGTGTATGTCCTAGTGTGGTCATACCAGCTTTGTCAGAGTCTTTTCAAAATTACAAAACCAGTTATGTAAAGCACAGAAGAGAAGGGTTCTCGTTATTTTTTCATGGTGGACTGTGCGCCATATACGTGTGACTGGGACGAACTTCGGTCAACACCAAACACAACGAATTCAGAGCGTGTGCTGTACGTGTGCTTAACGTTAGATTGTCGCTGGTCTGACGTTCTTCTAGCGTTTATATTCGCACTAGTAGGGGTCCATTTTGCGAAAAAAAACGTTCCTCAAGTTTGGGAGGCATTTCCTAGTAGAATTTGCTGTGCAGTTGTTTTTACACAATTCGGATATGCTGATTCTAAATCTGCCCCATTCTAAGCTCTATTTTTCGTTTTTTCCCTTTCAAAATCGAAAACAAAATGGCCGCCAAAATAGCAGATAAAGTCACAATAATCATGATTTTACATCATGTGTGGTTGCACAGCAGACACACAAACTTGACTTTCGTGTTCAAAATAACCTTTTTGTTTTGAGGAATTTCATGTTTAAAGACTCGTACGCTATCACACAATTATTGTTGAAAATCAAAGATGGCTGCCAACAATACAGAAAGTACCATAACTTTTTCCAACAGTCATAGAAAATTATTTTTTGGTGGCTAATTATAGGTTTTTAATATAAAAAAATCTAGTACAGAACGGCAATGACCTCTACCTTCCTTAATACAGTCATGTATTTGCAGGGAAAAATGCAAGATGGCCGCCAATTATACAGAAAATCCCGTATTTTTTTCTCTAAATGTCGTAGTGAGTTATTTTTGGCGCCCAAATACAAAAAAAATACACAACATGAAAAACTCGACTTCCATGTTACATGTAGTTACGAGGAATGCCAAAAATGATTATCTAAAAACAACACAATAACTATGGGTAAACTGTACAACACTGTCCTGTATTACATTCATCACTGTAGCTACATATAGGATTCATGTGTATATCTCAGAATTGCATAAATGCCATCATCGTGCATAATAATAATGCTAGAATAGTCACCTTCATCAATATATTGATCATATCTTTGTGTAGCTTCGGAAATAATGTAACGACTCCTTGATAGGACGCAATTAGATACTTTCTTATAGTTTTGATTCACACTAAATGAAACTAAATGTGATAGTTTTTCATGTGCAGCCTGCAGCTTTTACACGAGAACTGGTTGCAGTTGTCCATCAATGAGACTTCAACCACAATCTCATCTGTGGCAAGACGAAGATTTGAACATTGAAATACTCCAATAGGTTTATGTTCTAGTTCAGGAGGTTTATCAACTATTTTTTTTTCAGAATTGATGTGCTGGTGTTGTGGAAGCCTATGAGACTGTTGAATGGTATATGTAACGATAAATATAACCAGCCCCAGGTTTACACAGCTAGGCATTGTTATGATGAGAAAGTTTCGAAAACATTGTCAGTATCTGGCAGTTTGATTGCCGTAATAACATTTAACGTGTCAGCATGTACCTCGGCATTTTTCACACTTATATTAGTATTCCTTAAATAGTTGAATGACATCGTTCTTTACCAAAAGTGGCGAATTTTAACATTGCAGTTATTATATTTCCGCAAACTTAAGCTGTGATTTTTTTGATTGATTGATTGATTGAGAGTTTATTTTTTTCATGACAAATACAGAAGTAATTCACATAACAAATATATGCCTATGAAACATCATGAAAAAAATAGGTGACAACAGAAGCATAATGCGTATCGAGGCTGCCATCTGCACAAAATATAAAATAATAACTTGCATTTGTAGTTTTGAAAAAAAAAGAATATTTAAATTTATTACACACATGACCATATACAACAAATTAAGGTCTCACCCATAGTGTAAATAAAAGTATATAACAAGTCAATATCATGTGAAAGAGAAAAAGAGAATTAGGAGTACATAATACTTCTAATCAAGTAAAAATCACAATAATAATAATAATAAACTCATTAAAACGTATCACCACAAATGAAAAATGAAAAATGGTCTCGCACATAATCTAGTGAAAACGTCTATAACCAGCCTATAGCTTGTTAAATAGAAAAGAAAATTAAGAGTACATAGGGGCCTAACACATCTAATAAGGAACATCACAATAATGATACTCAGTGAGCCTTATCACCACAACTGCATGCTACATGAAACTAGGTGGCAGCAGAAGCATATTGCTTATCGGGCTTGCCACCACATAAATCTATCATAAATATACCCACATTTGTGGTTTTTGAGCAAAATAATATTAAATTTATTTCACGATGACCCGTTGCAACAAAGGATTCGCACATAATGCAATGACAAGTCTATAGCAAGCCTATAATATGTCAAGAGAAAAGAGTGGAGAGTACATAATACCTCTCATAAGCAAAAAAACACAGAACAATTAACAATGTAAACCTCCTCACCACGATTCAATAACCTTGGAAAAAACTGAACTTCATGTTCTTTTTGAAAAGATAAATTAGCGATATATTCTTCGGATCAACAGGTAAATCATTCCATAACCTTTTTCCAACTTTAGAAGTACAATGTCTCCTTAAATTTGTGCGAGAATAGTTTATGGAAAACATGTTTTGCCTCCTACTTGATCTTAATTTATATGAATTTTAAAAATATTTTGTATATTAGCAGGAAGAGGATTATGAAAAGCTTTGAACAAAAAGATTGACATAACATATTGGAGTGAATCTGAAAACATAAGAATATTTGAAAGTTTAAATAATGGTATTGTGTGTTCCCGATAAAAAGCTTTGTGAACCAATCTAATCATTTTTTTCTGTAACAGCGTTATTTTATTTGATAGGTATGCACTGGCTATGCCCCAAATTTCACAAAAGTAAAGCATATATGGCAAACATAGACTATTATATAGCATAGTTAATGACGCCATAGATAACAATCTACTAGCCTTCTTTATTATATAGTAGTTCTTGTGTAACTTTGTAACAATTTGTTTTATATGACTTTGCCAATTTAATAGTTCATCAATTATAACCCCTAAAAAATTGGTTTCATTCACCTTATCAATCAGGTTATTTCCAATACGAATTTGTATATTATCTTTATATTTAGTTTACAGAAAATCATGTAATTTGTCTTAGTGATATTTAATGATAATTTATTTAAAGCAGACCACTTTTTCAGCTTCATTACCTCATTACAGATAGTTACACTCAAACTCACAATATATCTTTACTAGTACAAAATAAGTTTGTGTCATCTGCAAATATATTAAATTTAAAAATGTTTGAAACATTGACCATATCATTTATATATAAAATAAATAGTTTGGGGCCAAGAATACTACCCTGCGTAACACCACAACAGATATGCATTGCATCAGAGTTTTCATTATTATACAATACATATTAAGATCTTTCTTTTAAGTAACTGCTTAACCATGAATTAGCTACACCTCTAAAAACATATCTGTTTAGTTTTTGTAACAACAGTGAGTGATCAATGGTGTCAAAAGCCTTTTTTAAATCAATAAAAACACCAATTGTACACAGTTTATCATCTATCGATTTTGTGAGTTGTTCATCAATCAGGGCATGACAAGTTGTAGAGTTATTTCTGAAACCATATTGGTTATTTGATAGTATATCATTAATCTCCAAAAACTTATCCAACTGATTATTAAAAAGTTTTTCCAATATCTTTGAGAATTGTGGTAATAAAGAAACTGGTCTGTAATTTGTAAAAGAATCTTTCTTTCCTGATTTAAAGATAGGAATTACCTTAGCTATTTTTATACATTCGGGGAAAATTCCCATTTCAAAAGAACTGTTAGCTATGTGGCATACTGGTTTGACAATAAAAGAAATGCACTCCTTTAACAAAGCAAAATTAACACCAGAGTGATCCATGGATGTCTTATTTGGACTAGCATTTACAATTTTCAAGACTTCATGTATAGTGACAGGTGCCAAGAAAAATGATCCTTTTAAAGGGTTATTCATAGTAGCAAAAATTGATCCTTCTGTTTCTTCAATATCTTTAGCTAATTTTGGTCCTACATTGACTAACAAATTATTGAATCCATTGGTTACAGCCTTTTTTCCTTATATATTGTATTATCAAAATTAAACTCGGATAGTGGAAACGCTGATTCAAAAAAATCTTTTAATAATAACATTTAATGTACCCCATGTTTTTTTTAATATTATATTTATTTTGGGATAAAAGTTCATCATAATATGTTTTTTCAGCCCTTATTAAGATAGTCGTCAACATGTTATTATAGAGTCTATATTTACTTTCTGCTTCAACTGTTTTTTTAGATAAAAAAGATTTATATAAAAAAATATTTTTCTTGCAAGCTGTAATAAGGGATTTACTAAGCCATGGTTTCTTATTATGTTTCATCTGTATCAGCTTGGATTCATATGGACAGTGTTTGTCTAATGAATTGAGAAAAAATCAATGGATGTATTATAACTACTGTTAACATCAGTACAATTTGTTATAAAATCCCAGTCTGTAATTTTTAGCTCGTCTATAAATTTATCCTTATGTAACCTGTTACGTTTGTGTGATCTAAATGAGTTAATTTGTAAATTCTTGATAGATAAACTGTTGATGATTATTGGGAGATGATCACTGATATCAGCTATAACAACGCCACTTCTATGTTTCAATTCAAGCTCATTTGTGAAAATATTGTCTATTAATGTTGATGAGTAAGCAGTAATTTGTGTAGGTTTATTTATTAGGGGTTTATATCCTAGCGACAACATTTTATTGACAAATGTATCTGTCTGCTCATATTGTTTATATTTGATTAGATCTATGTTAAAATTCCCACATACATAAGTCTGCTGATTATTATTCTTTAAAAGATCTTCAATACTTGCAGTAAAATCGTCTATGGAAGTGTCGGGTGGTCTATATAAGCTTACAATATTTGTAACTCTATTTTTTGCTGATTTGATACTAATACTTATACATTCAAAATAACCGTTTTCAACTGTAAATTTATTTATAAGGGTTGAATCAAAATTGTTATCAACATATAAAGCTACTCCACCTCTTCTACTTTTATTTATTGTTCTAGGTGAGTTAAATAATGTGTACCCTGTTCTACTAAAGGGACTTAGAGGTGTGTCTGACTTTAACCACGTTTCTGCAATTGAAATTATATTAGTTTTTTTATCAAGACCATCGATTAACATATCAAGTTTATCAAAATTTTTGTTTAAGCTACGAGAATTTATCTGCATGAGTGATAGCCTATCATTTGATTTAGGAAAATCATTTGTTTGCTCTGTGGAGACATATGAACAGTCTGTCTCAGAATTTAAATATATATTATTATCTGGATTCATTTCCACATCAAAATCACGGAGATTATCACTTGGCTGTAAAAAATCTACATTATTATATTTGTAGCATTTCAAATACATATTTTCAAAGTCACTCGGTATATTTAGCTCTGAAAAAATATATAATAATTCTTCATTTTCTAGATTATGAAAAGGAAATAATTCATTACAATCAAAAAGTAAGGAACAATTACATTTACAACTTATCCAGAAATAGACATACATTGTTGATCTGAAAAAGATGAAAATATACAGGAATATGTCAAGGTCTACATCTGCTCTCATTTTAAGATAGAACAATTCAAATCTACCAGAGTTAGTTAAACCTTCAATATACCATATATGAGTTAACATGGTTAATGGATAATAATATGCGCTCCTCAGAACTTCAAATACATATGCAAAACATCTAACGTGAAAACCTATGGTGGTATAATGTAGTGTGATCAATAAACTTTGTATTGGAGGTGAAATTATCATTAAGATAATCAGATGTGATGATTTTAATACAATTGTCAAATGTGTCAATATTGCACAAAATGTGAAACCATATCGTGTAAATGAACCAGCAACAGAACTAAAGTGCAGCGAAAAACAAAAAGTGAATGTAAAAAATAAAATGTCTGTGAAGAACTTATAAAAGTTCATTAGCGTGTACTAATCACGTCTAAATGATATGCAATATTATATAAAGCGATCAATAAGTGTATATCTTACTGTTTAATCAGGTGAAAATAGTTGAGAATAGTACGTGACGGAGATTTGTCGGCCCAACGATCACGTTTTCTGCCAGCTCGATTAATCGTCGCGTCTATGTCGTCGAAAATGTCTATTCTTGCTTTCCGACCGTTTTCCGCCTGCACCCAGATATGTCCGTTCCATGACCATGTTGACTTTATTCCGGCGTGGATCCTGGCTCGGTTCATTAGTTTAACGTTCATGTTGGTCAGATCATCACTGATCCCTAGTCCTTTACCCTTCAGTTTGCGGCAACTTGTCAGGATCTTGAGACAGTGGTCTCGTCGGAAGAAGCGAGCGATTATCGTAGGTGGTTTTCCATCCTCCTTCCTGATTCTGTACTTTATCTGTAATATATTAATCGTGTGCAATGAAATATTTTTGACCTAGGATACATGTGTCTTGCATAGATTATTAGAGGATCAATGATGATTACAAAAGAATAATACTCTATAATAGATAAGTAATATATACTCTATATGAATGATAATTATTCTCATATGCCTGGAGGAGACATATAGTTAGTAGGGGCCTAAATATCTTCACGTCAATCAAATAATTTCATCACTTTGTATATGGTAAAACTTATTGTCTTTAACATTGATACATCCTCCTGTAAAATAGTGTGGTCGCTCACATACCACTTCAAGACACAACTAAACATGTTGAGTAACTGTATTTTATTTGAAAGTGAGAGCGTCTAACTGATTAGAACTATGCATGTTCAGAACTTAGTGATTCCAGATACATTCTACCATATCACATCTAGAAAATTTCCGTATTTTATGTTATTTTACATTAGAACATCCTGATCGTGTTATAAGCGGTATCAACTTATATTACCCCAATTACCACATATTCTGCATCATATCTTGTTGCAATGGTGTACCCAATAATTTGTGGTGACTTGTTTATGGCACTATATAACATTTACTTGCCAAGATTATATTAGGCTAGTTACTGACATCGTCTGAAGATGATGTATGTTCACGCTATATTCATTAAATAGATCCATCTTCAGTATTTACAACATTACCCTGTCAAATGAGCATTACCCTAGGAAATGATATTTGTGAATAGCTCCGTTTCACCGCTTCATTTGGAATTTGGGTGTCCTCGACCAATAATCTTATATGCGCAAAACATATATAATTCGGTGATATCATATATCTCATTTTTTAGTTACAGGAGTATATATGTGTACATTACGGTTTTGTGTGAATCTCCGAGCCGATGGTTGGGACTTTATTCGGTCAATTATGTCTGAAAACTGTTTTATCAGCGCATTACCAGGCTATTCTATGGTATCTATTCTGGTCAAAAATATAAAAATTAAGATGATTCTATTATCATGATTATGTAAATTGTGTGCACGTTTTGACCAGCACAATATACTCGGTTACTAGAATCATACATTGTTCAATATTAACGACTACTTATCTCAATAGGTTTGAAGCTTTATACAGTTCAAAAAGAAAGGATTATACCAGAACGGAAGCTGTATGTGTGTATCATTGGCATGGTTATGCAAATCACCTTGATGGATCAACTTCATGTTTTACTCAACCCTAGTATAGGGCTTGGCCCGAAGAGTCCCACTCTCTCCAATGCATATTTAAATTTAAATTAACCTAATTGCTTTCCTCTCTACTATAAAAGCACGATATAGGTGAATATCACATAGGCCACACACTTGTAGTAATAGGCTTAGAGCGGATATATGGTGAGCGACAGGTTATCTAGTGTCGGGCAGTGACCAGCAAGCATAATATATTGTTTGTCAATAGTCTAAAAATGTTTGCAACATGCTTATTACGTTGCTTCTAAATGTTAAAAAATGGCTTTATTAAATATATTATTACACTGGACTACAATGTGTGGTTTTCTTGGCGCCACATTTGTTTTTTCCCAATAACATTGTAAAATATTGATAATAGATACTATCACAGGACGGAATAATTTATTGGTTTTGAGGGTGTGAGTAATCTATATGTATACACCAAAAACACTTTTCGACGGTATTTTGATGCAATGTTATGGAACATTCGCCTTGCCATCATGGCCATTTTGGATTTTGTCCTCTAGCGGAAACCGTACAAAGTGAAATTCAGGGGACGTTTTGTTTGTTGCTTAGACGGGGTTCAAGATGCAATTCCCCAAATTTCATCTGTTCCCTATTTTCTCCGATGAAAATCATGTTTTTAATGGACTATTTGCCGAAATCCACCTTAAACGAGTTCCGATTAAAACTTTGGCGAAACTATTTCACGTGTAACGATAATTGTAGCACTACAATTTAAGTGCCACTGTTTAATAATGGTATCTATATCACCTTCGGAAACATCGTAATTAAATTCCCTGATATTAAAGATGTTATTGTAGACACTAAAATGATGTTTTTACATTCATTGTAAACCAAGCAGTGGTGTAAAGTAGTGATATTTTCACTAATTTTGGCGGCCATTTTGTTTTTGAATTTTTAGTAGGAAAACACAAAATACAATGTAGAGCTTGGCATGGGGCAGATTTGGAATCAGCTTTCCCAAATCGTGGAAGAGCAACTATATGCCAAATTCTACTAAAAAATTCCTTAACAAGTCAGAAATTTCTAAAATGGGCCCATTACTACATGTGGAAAAACGGTCACATTTTTAACATGCAGAGACTGTGCGCAGAGGTTGACGCACACAATAAATGAAGATATTTAAACAAAGTATGTGTTTCAATCATTGTGCTTATTTATTTAACACCAAGGTCGTCTTTCTCAGCTCTATTATACTTTCAAGTTTTAAGTTTCACGATATGATTGACAAATAAAAATAAAAAAGGTAATTTGCGATGATGATTGTTGATCTGTTGATATGTGTTTTCGATATTTGTTTTATATTAAACACTTTATGACACAATGATGATTGCTGATGCTGTCGTAACTTGCATAATTTACAAGATCTGTTTGATTTGATTAATTGCAATGATAACGACTTGCACTAACTGATCCTTCTGATTGTCACATCAGTCCATGGAAAATAAAAATCCAGATTTTTGTCTGGGCAGATTACACACAGGGAACGCGTGTTGTTGTTTGGTTAAGACGCTGATTAAGTGAACCCATGGTCAAAGACAACGTCTGTTCAGTGTTTATGAGTGCACATACTTTCTGGGTCAACAGGTAATCTCCCTGAAAGTGATGAGATTAAGCGGCAGGTTTTCTTTTAGATTGTCAAAAATTCCATGAGGCAATTTTTATTTTAGACTGCCAAAAATTCCATGCGGGATAGAATCATATATAACACTGCTCTCCAGGCACAGGATACGGAATTCGAACCATATTGATTTTTTGGGGAATGGACAGGAAAGAAACATTATATTTAACATTTATTTCTTTCACACTGGCCGAAAATTCGCTTAAATCGTAGACAAATATAAATATGGAAGTCTTTGGTGTAGTAATAATAAAAATATATTTGTAAAAAAACATACGTATCTGGCTGAACAAGCTCGCAAAGCAATATTCACAATTAAAAATTATAGTCACAGCTTAGGACATCTTACGCCAAAATTGTCTCTAAAAGTATTCCACGTAGCTAGGCCGCCTAGTTATATATGAAAGAATTGTTCATTTAATGATAAAAGCATGAAATTTCACATGCTGTAAGAGAACACCCCGAAGAAAGTTTTTAGCTATATAGGGCCATCGAAAATTTGACCTGTGACCTCGATGGGGGCTATTTTACAAAATGGCCGACTAAATATATATAGGTGTCAATATATCGTCTTCTAATATACTTATAATCGATTTATAAGCATTTATATAATATTTTATAAGGGTGCTGATAACAAAATAATATTTTTTAACATTTTAATACAAAAACAAATCATTTTATTGATAAAAATGGCGGCCATTTTAACAAAATGGCCGACTGAATATATATAAGTGTCGATATATCAGCTTTTAATACACATAGAATCAACATTTTTGCATCTAAATATACATTTTCAAGGGTACTGATAACAACAAAAGTATTTTGAACAACTTTGGTCTATTAAAAATCATTGTACGGACTTTAATAAAGGCTATTACAAAAATGGCGGACAGGTTATTTATACCTCTCAATATCTTAGCTTTTAATCTACATAAAATCAAAGTATGCGTATCTAAATATACATTTTCAAGGACGAAAGGCGAAAACGTATTTTTAAACACTTCAATCCAATTAAAAAAAACCCATTGTACTGACTTGATTAACCAGCTTCCAATCCACATAGAGTCAAATAAATTGTATTTAAATATACTTTTGCAAAAGTAATGATATAAGTACTGTTTTTTAAATACATTAAACCAACAATGACATTTTACTAACGTTAATTGTGGCTATTTTATAAAATGACTGACTATATATATCAGCTTCTAATAAACTTTCATTTTTTTTCTCAAATACACATTTTCAAAGGCAATTATTCTACAGAAAACAGAAAACATGACGGTCATATACCAAAATTGTCAATATAGCGGTTTCTAAAAGTTCTCAATCATGTACTTAAATGTATGTTAAAAACACATCTCGTAATCCATAGTGACTACTAATTATATTCGTTGAAGAACATTGTAAGCACTGAAACATTCTATTTAACATTATATTAACCAAAAATAAATAACTTGTAACATTGTCTTGCTAAACATAAAATAGTTTATATATCAGTACGTTTTGATATATTTACTGGAACGTTCGTGTACGCTTGCAGCACCAAATTCAACTATAAATCATTTCAGCACCATTTATGGTGGCGTACCTGTCACATATAGGCATATATATTTGCATCCACCACATATTGTTTGTAAGAATACATATAGTCAACGGTCTCATAGACCGGCACAAGAACAAAGACCAGTGCATGCTCACATTGATTTCACACATTTACATTGTTTCCTACAACCTTTCTTACAACCACATCTGAGAAGTTCACGACAGGCATGAGATGCCTCAGGTAATTCTGTCCACTTCACTTCCCAGCACCCATTGCTAGTTGGCAGCCATCCCCACTCAGCAGGCGATAGCAGTCTCGGTAAGGCTACTAACATTTGTGCCCATACATGGCCAGCCTGGTAGGCGGCCCTCTTGGAGTGTTATTCTAATGCAGCACGTGACGGTGGAAGATCCTCCATTGATCTGCTTTTCTGTTAAGAAAGTTCTTTCCGAGCGGCATTCACCTTCTCCTCACTGCTTGTGCGGTCATATAAGAGAACAACAAAACGTTCCAGAAGGTCAAACTGATCATTAGCAGAACTAGGATTTGATGCCAAGGTACATAATGCTGGTGTAACTTCATTAAATACATTCCATATGTCCCAAACAGTCTTTTTACCACGACCAGCAAATGACGATACAGTGTCACATCCACTGAATGCGTGCAGAAAAGGCAAAGCTTTACATTTCTCAGGGCCAAGGTTAATTGCAATATCATGGGCTAATACCTCCAGGAAGGCGAATAACACCACAACTCACCATAAATACGGGCACATTTTTTTTGTCGTCATTTCTCGACACGAACCCATCACATTTTCGGTACCGCCCACTTTTCAAGGCAATCTGATAAGACAACGCATTTTACAACAAAGCTCACGAAATATAACTTGCCGTGTGGCATATCGCGATTTTCTTTAATCTATAGACTTCATAAATTGAAGAAAACGAAAAAAAACATCATTTGTCTTACTTTATCAACAAATCGTCAGTTATTTTACTCACTAGCCAGAATAAGTTATGCAACAGGTGTCCACTCGCCAGCAGCATACACGATACGCTGGATCAATGTTGGTGCGATGTTATTCCATCGCATGCAACGTCAGCCCAGCACAAAAACAGCATCGGATTAACGTCCCGTATCTGCTGTGCAGCTACCAGCATAAAAGCAATGGGGCGACGATCATTCAAATTCGACTTCTATTATTGCCATTACGATGACAGCATGCACAGTCATTCATTGATCTTTATCAAATTAATGTTTTTTGAAAGCAAATATGTTATTAACAAACATTCAGGATAGGGCGTTTAAATTTGCGTGTCAGGGCCACAATCTAGTGATATGTGGACAGGCCGGCACAGGAAATTTTTTTTGGTAATAAATATTGCGCTAAATGTAACAACCTTCTTACATTTAGCGTACGTTTTTCTTACATTTAGCGTAGGGTGGCAACAAATGTAACAACTTTTATGACACTTGTTTTTTGTAAGAAGGTTGTTACATTTAGCGTTGGAAGTTGTTACATTTGCAGGCGATTGCCGGTAAATGTAATAAAATTCTTACATTTAGTAGAGATATTTTTTTTTCAAACAAATGTAACAACTTTCTTACATTTGCCGGAAAATGATGAAAATGAAAAATTCTGAACAAAAACCCCATTCTCATCCAAGTCCTTCCTTATTCAGTGATCTGATTTGACTCTGGCTTTTTCTGGCGACATTCCACATGTTGGCATAAATGAAAACGGTTGCTGAAAAATACTGGTACACATTTTCGCAGATAATTTCACAACATATTTGTTTCTTTTTATAACCGTTTTTCAACACTTTTCATCAATAGAATACAAAACTGAAAAAAAAGTGTTAAAAAAGTTGTTACATTTTTTGCCACCGTACGCTAAGTGTAAGAAAAACGTACGCTAAATGTAAGAAGGTTGTTACATTTAGCGGTGGAAGTTATTACATTTGCGGTAAATTTACACTAAATTAAAGAACATTCTTACATTTGGCGGAGATATATATTTTGTTTCAAACAAATGTAACAAATTTCTTACATTTGCGATAAATTCCTTCCCAATTGAGTCATGTGACTTGACTTTGGATATTGAGGGCGACATGCCATATGTTTGCATTAATGAAAATTGTCATTGGCATGACTGGTAAAACTTTTGACAACTGTGACGCTCTAGTACTTACTGTGTCAGTGATACAGAGCAAAATTCATCTGAACCCTAGTACTTAATGTGTCAGTGACACACAACAAAATCCATGAGACGCTGTAGTATTTAATGTGTCAGTGATTCAGAGCAAAATTTATGTGACCCTCTGGTACTTAATATGTCAATTATACAGAGCAAAATACATGTGACCCCTAGTACTTAATGTGTCAGTGAAGCAGAGCAAAATCCATGTGACCCTAGTAATTAATGTGTCAAAGATACAACGCAAAATGCCTGTGACTCTAGCACTGAATGTGTAATTGATACAGAGTACCTAATGTATCAGTGATACAAAGCAAAACCCATTTAACCATCTAGAACTCCATGTGTCAGTGATACAAATAAAACTCCATGTGACTATTGTGACCCTACTTAATGTGTCATTGAAACAAAGCGAAATCAATGTGACCCATAGTACTGAATGTGTCATTGATTCAGAGCAAAATCCATGTTACCCTAGTACTTAACGTGCCAGTGACACAATATCCTTGTGACCACTAAAACGTCAAGTGTCAATGTTCATTGTGTCAATGATTCACAGCAAAAAATCCATGTGACATTCTAGTACTTAACTCTTCCTTTACTGACTTCCCCCTGAAAAAGCTACCCCCAGAAACCGACTTTTTTTAAGGAGAACCCTTGAAGTAGCCCATGGTCACAATGTAGGTTATAGCTATGCGCATGGGCACATCGCACAAATTAAAAATGCAAGAGAACATTGCGTCCTTGTCACTGACCGTTCTGGTTTGCGATTTTCAACCATACATGTTATGAAATATCTCCATTGCAATTTATGCATGTACACACGTGGATTTCGCATAAATGCGAAATTGGTAAAGGAAGGTAGTTTTCCCATTAATGAGAAATTGGTAAAGGAAGAGTTAATGTGTCGGTGATTCAGAGGAAAACCAATGTGCTCCTCCAGTTCTTAATGTGTCGATGATACAGAGACAAATTTATGTGACCCTGGTACTTAATGTGTCAGTTA
Source organism: Flabesymbios commensalis (assembly GCA_964017125.1). Taxonomy (NCBI): domain Eukaryota; kingdom Metazoa; phylum Annelida; class Polychaeta; order Terebellida; family Flabelligeridae; genus Flabesymbios; species Flabesymbios commensalis. Next base: position 38,896,106 of record OZ024910.1, on the reverse strand, counting down.
TTTGGAGAAAAGTCCATGTGATCCTCTAGTGTGTTAGTGATAACTTTAAAATCCCGTGACCCTAGTACATAATGTGTCAATGATACAGATAAAAATCCCTGTGAATCCTACTTTAATTTGTCAGTGACTATAACCATTTCTTTCGAAGTTCTTACATTTAGCGGCGTTCTTACATTTGCCGTTGACAGCGCCGGTATATGTAAGAAGGTTGTTACATTTAGCGTTCTTACATTTACCGTTGTTCTTACATTTAGCGGTGCTACATACGTTTACGTAACCCTATCCCTTGAAATATACACAGGTTTGGGGATACCCCCATAACAGCATATTTATTATATGAAAAACGCATGATGCGGCAGCGGAAACCTCGTTTTCTCAAGCCTGACACCCTAATAGATAATAAACATGATAAAACTAGAAAGGTGAATCGACGCAGGCGTCGATGACTATGCCTCCGTTGTTAACACCCCCCCATTTTTTTAAGGACAGTCAAAATTAATATTCCTTTGACTTACATCGTACCTCCCCCCCGGAAGAGGCTACTGAAAAAAAATTGCATTTACCCCCTGTTTATTTGTTCAAATTTGTTGTGTTAAATGAAAAAAAACGTTAAACAATATTAATTTTGTTAACATTCTATGTGCCCACCCTGTCTTCATATTTTTAATTGGCCTTGATCATTGCCCTTCCTGACTTACCCTCCCATTCGAAAGAAAAAAAAGATAATTTGCCTTGACCCCCCTATTTTTTGTTTAAATTTTGTCCCCCGCCTGCCCCCTTGGCAAAAACAAATCAAATTGGCCTTGACCCCCCAACCCCGCCCTGACCCTCCCCGCCCGTAAGGACGTTCGGACGGACGGACGGACCATCCGAAAAACATAATGCCTCCGGCCGCAGGCGAGCGGAGACATAAAAATGATTTCCACATGTTAACCCGTTGAACACGAGATCATTATGCTACTGCTCTCTTTCTGAAGCGAGATTATTTTATGACGTCATAGTTATCTCATGCAATCAGACCCGGAGATCTCTGGGCCTCGAATCTGAATGGTCTCCCTAGATTACGGAGATCTCCAGGGCTCGTCACAAACGGGTTAACAAAGTTTTACCACTAAACCTATTTCTAGAGCACTTTAAGGATTACGCCACCAGTCTATTAGTACTAGTAAATGGCACTTCTATTTAGTAGAAGTAATTTTATGCTTGTTAAAAATATGTTTATTTTTTGTTGTTATTTTAATGTCAACATGTTGTTGCTGTATATATTCAATTTGGGTGACCTGAGGTAGGTCGCATAGATGAGTGTTCCGTGAGACTTTAATGTCGACTTGCTCGCTAGGCGGCGCCTTTTGTTTACACACGCCTTATACGGTGAGGCTCATTTACATATTCAGTTCTGAGCTCGCCGGATAGACCTCACGCTAATTTCCAAGTTTCTATCTTATGCTATAAAGAAGTTGGACTATTGTTATGTTTAATTGTGTCTACAAGATAGTAGTCATGATGGCATGAAGGATTTATATTGCGGAAATTTGTGAAAGTGCGGTCTCCCTATAATACAGACAGTGCGAGAGAACGTTTGTAACGCAGCACGACAGCAGTGCCAGTACACTGCTCGCCCTAGACACTGCTACTCCGCATGTTAGAATTTGCAGATGGGTGACGTCATATGTCCCCCTACTCTCAATTTTAAGTATTGTAGTGAGCTTGTGATTGGCCGGCTGTCTTGCCAAAAGTACCCTGATCGGCTGGCGAAAATATTATGGAGGGGAGAGGTGGGTGTAGACAGACACCTGTGTGGAGCCCAGCAAACACGAGGATTTGACCCAATGCTGTGTCAATATTGCCCCCCCCCCCCCCCCACCAACGGCGCTGGACCAATATTGAAACAACATTGGGTCAAGTCCTCGTGTTTCCTGAGAGAGCTGTCTGCATTTTGATACTCGCGTGCCGTCTGTGTCTGATTGGAACAGGCTGCACAGTGCTCTGTGTACAGTGCCAGAGGCCAGGGCGCGCTCTTCCTCAAGGCTTGAACTATACACTATAGTATACAGTCCCGCCATGTCTGTCATGGCGGCCATGTTTTTTAGCTGATAGCCTAGCCATCGGATTGCTATACTTACTACCGACTACGCTGCATGCGGACAAAGACATTTGGTGATATATTAATCTATTTATTCGTAATATTACCAATTTAATCGAATCAGGGATATGGAGAGAATGGTGAGAGGAAGACAAGACAATGTGAGTCAGCAGTCTGGAGCCAAAAGGGGTGAAAGTAGAACGTCAACGTTGAGAGAAGTGCAGAGGGTGCCACCCTCGCCAGCTCAGCCTGCTGCATCCAGTAGGCCTGAGACGCCTGCAAGACGCCGTCCTATACCCTCGCCCAGTGCCACCTAGTTAGCAATAGCTGAACGATGGCCATGCAATGCGTTAGCAAGCGATCAACTCATTTTCTTTTGATATGGGCATTATGCGAGTATACTAATACAGTTTACAACATATCACTACATATATATGCACAATCATTTCCTAACAACTAATTAAACACCTACCCCTATAGTTCCGTGTCAGTGTTAAGTTTAATAGCCAATTATGCACCATTTTCTACAAATTTTACAGAAGACAACTGTCAAAATTATCCATATTGTGATGAAATCTCGTGCCTGTCTGTACACTAGCGTGATTTGACTTGATGGCTGTACAATGTTGATTTATTGAGAGTAATATGGGGGAAATTAAACCAATGAATTATTTTAAGTTGTCAAGAATTTAATATATTCAGTCGATTTATAATTTCGATACCGTTACTAACTAATTGAAGTGGCAAATTATATAATTATTAATAATGATAATGTTGAATACTATATAGTTATTGTTATTATATGTAATTTTAACTTTTGACTGTTAATTATATGCTACATAATATAATATGCAGCCGCATATATTCAGTGGAGAAATATAATCATTTTGTTTGGCTGCCGTGCTTCAATGATTCCACCATTGTCGTACAAAGGACAGGTTTTTGGAATCAATGATCCGTATTATTCATGGTTCGTCACTCTATTCATTCCAGTTTATTTCATTTATCTTGTCTCGGAATTACATTTTGTTTTTCAGGTATTGTATAAATATTTGTGGCCGGTTATATTTATCGTCAGTATCATCCCAGCCTCGGCTAGTAATTTCGGAATATATGTAATTTGTCAACAGTCGTGTTTTATGCATGGCTGCATGAAAGTTAGTGGTGCTTTTTAATTTATTAGGTAGCCATAAAAGAAAGAGTAAGTCACGTGTTATTTTTAATTTAGTGCAATTATATAGGCATATATCTTCTCCATGTTTGCACATTATGTCAATTTGTGGCACCGTCATTTTTCTGACTCAGAAAGACCCACTGAACAATAGAAACTTATTTTGCCCATGTTTTTCCGCATTATCACATAAAGTACCAATTCAGGGCCATTTCTAATTATATTTTTTACATACATTTGATGAGCCATGTCATGTGACACCTCGAAATGAACAGTGTGGACAATGACATACAATGGAAGGTATGGACTATACCCTGGGTCTAGTCTGGGAGCTCCCTGACTATACGTCAGGGTATACTCTGGGAGCTCCCAGAGTATACCCCACAAGCCCAGACTATACCCCACCAGATTCAGGGTGGGGTATAGTCTGGGCAATAGAGGTATATTCTGGGAGATATCATATATGACTTACGATCAATTATCGATATAATATCTGATCGAAATCTCGTATAATTCATGGCTCGTGTATTACCACTCTGAGGACTAGACTATCTTATGCTATGTTTTGGACTTCAATCCGTCGTTGTGTCTAGTATAAGTGGTGATCGGGATGAATGGGTTACACGATGTTCTTCAAATGTATCACATGCAGGTTGTTGTTGACGGATTCTCCTCAGAATTATATGAATAAGTTACCTTGGAAATACAGGGCATTACCTCCAGAGCTGCACCAATGTCTCAGATGTAGGTTAAACAATGTGACAGGCTGGATATATGTTACAGTTTTACTGTAATGTGCACACCAGTATTGTTCATGGTGGCCAGCAGACCCGCATTGTTTAGAATATAACTCGGAACTAATCATTTAGCAAATCAGTTTTTTTTTCAAATGTAACACAAATATCAGTATTATAAATTATTGTTACAATGACCAGTAAATTGTTCCTAATTATGTGAACAAACTACTGTATCTCATAATATTAGCCACAGTAATATGCATCTAAATGTAATTATTAAAACACTGCGCCCCGATCTCCCCTATATAGAATGACACTGTGATGAAGGCTGCTCGTTGGGTTGTACGTTGGTTTGTACGTCTGTCAATACCCAACAACTCGGTAGTGTTGATTGAAAATATCAGTCATAGTCAGGGCCCATTTTTCAAAAAAGTGCATTCTTAAAGTTGGTAAGGCATTTTGTAGTAGAATTTGTCATGCAGTTGTTTTTACCTAATTCGGATATGCTGATTTCAAATCTGCCCCATGCCAAGCTTTATTCTGCCTTTTTCCTACTCAAAATTCAAAAACAAAATGGCAGCCAAAATTTGTAAAAATGTCACAACTGTACATCACGGCTCGGCTCACAATGAACACAAACACATCATTTCGGTGTCTTAATTAACATTTTTGGGGTCAGGGAATTGAGTTATGATGTTTCCGAAGGTGATATAGCTACCATTATTATTAAACAGTGGCTGCTAGAGGGCAATATCCAAAATTGCCGCCACAGCAAAGTAGTGTGCCTTAACTTTGCTTCCAAATAACGTAGAAATGTGTTTTTGATGTCTACATACAGGTTTCTCACAGCAAGGAAACCAATACAGAGCCGCGATAACGTCTATTATCAATATTTCACAAAGTTATGGGGTAAAAAACAAATGTTGCGCCAGAAAAACGACACATTTTAGTCCAGTGTAATAATTTCTTTAAAGGCCATTTTTTCACGTTTAGAAGCCGAGGGAAACCAACGTAAGTGGCATTTTGTAAGAATTTTTAGATTACTGACAATTTTTTTTTATGATTGTTGATCACTGCCCGGCACTAGATAACCTGTCGCTCACCATATATGCGCTCTAGGCCTATTGGTTTGTGGCCTATGTGATATCCACCTGTGCTTTTTTACAGTAGATAATAAATCAATTAGGGTAATTTGCCACGGGTGGCACCCTTGGGCCAAGCCGTATACTAGGTTTGAGAAAAACATGAAGTTGAGCCATCAAAGTGGTCTGCATAACCATGACAGTGATCACGCGATGACACGCTTACACGCTCCGTTCTGTTAGTATAATCCACTTTATATATTGTGCTGGTCAAAACGTGCACATCACATAAAGAGTATGTTTCTTAATCGGATTGACAATTATTTACATAATAGAATCATCTTCGGTTTTATATTTTTAACCAAAAAAGATACCATACAATAGCCAGGAAATGCTAGTTTTCAGACAGATATAAATGCACGACTCAGAGATCCACACAAAAATGTAATGCACACATATATCTACGCTTCTAACTTAAAACAAGGATGAGATAAATGATATCACTGTCAATAACAATGATAACATACAGTTACACGATATCGAAAATATGTAATTAAGTGCAAAAGTTGACTTATATATTATGCTTTGATCATATGAGATTAATGGTTTCAAGAGGACACTCGAAATCCAAACAGAGCAGTGAAGATGAGCTATCCATAAAATTAATATCATTTCCTAGGGTAATGCTCATTTGCTGGGGTAATGGTAAAAATAATGATCATGAACTTTTTATGAATATACTATGAGCATACACCATCTTCAGATGATGTTAGTAACTGTCCCTACTATTGCCAACTCAATGCTATATTGTGTCATGAACAAGTCCCCAGAGATTATTTGGCACACTGTTGCAAAAATGAAATGAAATGAATCGGGCTTTAGGCCACCTTTGTGCACATGTAGGCTAAACTGGGCCAGGAGAGCCTCCTGAGGATGGTGAGATGATTGAGATGACACTGTCCTCCAGACACAGGATTCGAAATTCGAGCCCTGGCGGTCTGCGGCCGAGCACGCTACATTTCGGTCACGGAGGGTCCCCACAATACTGACATTCACACGTGGATGGGGAAGAAACATTTTTGTTTCTTTGAAACCGCCGAGACCGGGAACCGAACCTCGAACTCTGGCGCTAAAGGCAGCGGTGCTAACCACTACCCTAGGGCCCCCGCCCCAGGTACACCGTTGCAACAAGATAGGATGCAGAATATGTGGTAATTGGGGCAATATACATTGATACCGTTTGTAACACGATCAGGATGTTTTCAAATATAATACAGAAACTTTCTATATGTGGTGGTGATATGGTGGGATGTGTATTGAATCAGTAGGTTCTGGCCATGCATAGTTCTAAGCTCTCACTCCCAAATAATATACATTTGCCCAATAGGTTCAGTTTTGCAGGAGGTGTAAATGTTAGAGACAATAAGTCTTACCATATATAAAGTGATCACATGGTATGATAGTTGTGAAGATATTTAATCCCCTAATTACTAACGGTCTACACATAGCAGATTAATTGGCATCAACATAGAGTATATATTACTTTGGTTCTTAATTGTAATCAACATTGCTCGTCTAATAATCTATGCAAGACACATGTAAGCTACATCGAGAAACAGTTTTATTCAGACTGTATATTACATGAATGAATATATTACAGATAAAGCACAGAACCAGGGAGGAGGGCAATGCAGTTTCAGTTTGCAGAAATATAATAAATTCAATGTTCAAATTCGCCATTTTTGGTAAATATGTCAAGTTCATTCAGACATTCACGGAAAATGTTATTACGACAATCAAACTGTCAGATACGGACAATGTGGTAGTCGTAGGAACTGATGTAAACTTGCTCATTCTGCTTTCAAAACTGTCTTATCCAATAACAATGCTGTTAATATATAAACAGCTGGTAATATTTATCGTAAAATATACCATTCAATCGTCTCAAAGGCTTCCGCATCAATTCTACAATCAGTATCTGACAATTTATGTATTTTATGGTAATCTGCACAAAAACATCCTTATCGTGTTACAAACGGTATCAATGTATATTACCCCAATTACCACATATTCTGCATCCTAACTAATTTTGTTGCAACAGTGTATAACGGTATATCATGTGCCTAGATAATGTATACATTTATCAATTGACGAAAAAATAATTCATAACATTTTTGTTACAGCAGTAAATAATATTACATTTTTTGATAAAAAGAATCATGGCACTGTATAGAAATTACACACATCACACAAGTTAGTACAGTTTTTCCTCCGGTTGAGCTAATGCCTGTTTTAGCTGTGTTTTAATTTAGTACAGTTTTTCTTCAGGATTGAGCTGAGGACTGTTTTATGTGTGTTTTAATTCAGAACAGTTTTTCTACAGGTTGAGCTGAGGGCTGTTTTAGGTGTGTTTTAACTCAGTACAGTTTTTCCTCAGGTTGAGCTGAGGGCTGTTTTATGCGTCTTTTAATACAGTACAGTTTTTCCTCTGGTTGAGCTGAGGACTGTTTTATGCGTCTTTTAATACAGTACAGTTTTCCCTCTGGTTGAGCTGAGGACTGTTTTATGCGTCTTTTAATACAGTACAGTTTTTCCTCAGGTTGAGCTGAGGACTGTTTTATGCGTCTTTTAATACAGTACAGTTTTTCCTCTGGTTGAGCTGAGGGCTGTTTTATGCGTCTTTTAATACAGTACAGTTTTTCCTCAGGTTGAGCTGAGGGCTGTTTTATGCGTCTTTTAATACAGTACAGTTTTTCCTCAGGTTGAGCTGAGGGCTGTTTTATGCGTCTTTTAATACAGTACAGTTTTCCTCTGGTTGAGCTGAGGACTGTTTTAGGTGTGTTTCAATGCAATACAGTTTTTCCCCAGGTTGAGCTGAGGGCTGTTTTATGCGTCGTTTAATACAGTACATTTTTCCCTCAGGTTGAGCTGAGGGCTGTTTTATGCGTCGTTTAATACAGTACAGTTTTTCCTGGGGACTGTTTTATTTGTTTTTTTCAAACTTAGTACAGTTTTTCTTCAGGTTAAGCTGAGGACTGTTATCTGATTTTTTTTTTCAAACAATTTATGGTTAACGAATACATCTGCAATAATGATATGCTTTTCATGCAGTATTTTCAAATAATTATAGGATAAGCACCATTATTAATGTAAACGTTCAGTTTTCCCTCTGTACGGCTGAGGACTTTTGTGCTTTCCGTTTTGTATGTGACTGCTGTCAGAAAATGTATAGTAACGATCGTGATCGCTCAGCATTTTTACAATCAGTTATTGAAGGCTGATTTGTTTTTACGGTTTTTCGTCTGTTTTAGCTGACGATTGTTTGCTAGCTAACAGCGATTTGCTAAAAGCATTTATTGACGATTATAGTCTTTCCGCAAAACTTAAGCGGGACAGATGTTGTTATGTAAGTAATTGTTGGTTGTCAAATATTAGTGTCGTGGCGACTTTTAATAATAATTTGCAATTAAAAAGATATTTATTGTTTATACAGGACAACAAAGAAAAAAACAAAAAAATCGAACAAAGAATTACCAATTGAATCTGAGTCTGCCACTGCTATCACGTCATTTGCCACGCAGGACATTGCCACCAAAATTACATCAGCAGTACTGCAGAGCTTGGAGAGCTCAGGGATACTGCTTCCTGCGCCTATTGCTCAAAATACTGATATTCAGCCTAGTTTAGAAGCTTTAGATAGCGACGTTGATATAAACTCTGAGTCTGATTCAGACAGTGACGAAGAGGAGACCGGTGAGAGTTTATCTTACAATTGTATCTCTAGTCCTTTAGGCTCAGATCTGTCTAACAAAATTGAAAGAAAAATTTTGAAAATTAGAATATGTCAACTTTGCCGATCTACTTTCGGCAAAAGAAAAGGAGGAGTCTGCTTTCCAATTTAAAGATTTGAAAGGGGGCAATACCTTCAAACTCGTTTCGCAAAATTCCAAAAAAGAAATTTACAACATTGAACAGTGGACAAGCGCATTTACAGTATATGCAGCTGTTTTGTCCGAAGGCAGGCTAGATTTAGCTCCAGGGTTGTGGAAGTATTGTAAATTTGTTAGAGAAACGGCCAAACGTTTCGGGGGCAAAACTTTTATCGAGTACGATGAACAATTTAGACGACAAATGAGTCACCATCAACTTGCCTTTCAGCAGGTGCACTGGGACCTATATTTTTCCCTGGTCAATTTTTCCAAAGCTGGAACATCACACAATTTTAAAACTTTTCGTCCCTCAAGTGGAAAATCACAAAAATCCCGTTTTGAAAACGGAGAATGTTTTGTATTCGAGTCATACGGGAATTGCACAAAAAATGCCTGTAAATTTAGACATGCGTGTACCCACTCTGGTAAAAGACACCAGAGTGGAAAATGTCGCTCCAACCAAAGCTCTTCCGAACCAGCACGCTCTACCAACCCCAATATTGGCTACAGCTAGCAAAATATGATCCTTGCAAAACAAAGAAACTGATTGAAGGTTTTAATGGTGGGTTCACGTTACATTATGACGGTCCCGAGGAGAGTTCATTCTCAAAGAATCACCTATCGGTTCAAGAAAACTTTAGTGTTGCACAGGAAAAAAATCAAAAATAACTATCTAAAGGTAAAATAGCAGGTCCCTTTCTTGCCCCGCTTTTCAAATTTTTTAGAATATCACTATTGGGTATAATTCCTAAAAAACAAGAAAATTCATTTCGATTAATTCAGGATCTATCATATCCAAAAGGAAATTCCATCAATTCCTTTATACCTACTGAATTTTGTGCAGTTCAATATGAAAATTTAGAACATGTAGTCACTTTGATCAAACAAATTTGGTCATGGCACTCTTATCGCTAAAGCAGATGTAGAGGATGCCTTTAGAATTATCCCAGTACACCCAAAGTAGTATCATCTATTAGGCTGTAAATTGGGCGAATATTTTTATTATGATAAATCACTGCCGATGGGATGTAGTACATCGTGCCAAACATTCGAAAAAGTTCAGTAAATCACTGCAATAGATTTTATTAGAACACTTTAAAATTGCTGGAATGACTCACATATTGGACGATTTCCTATTTTTTGGCCCAGGTGACTCTTCTCTGTGCCAGTATGGTCTTGACTCCTTTTTCCTTTTGGCCAACGATATTCAGCTACCCGTAGAACATTTGAAAACAGTTTTGCCAACCACCTGTTGTATCGTTCATGGCATCGAGGTAGATGCCATGGCCTTAGAGCTGAGATTACCCCAGGATAAGCTGGATGAGATTAGCCTAATTTAAGGAAACACATCTAAAAAACGAACCATCAAGCTTAAAGTCTTGCAATCACTCTTAGGTTTACTATCTTTTGCATGCTCCGTTGTGGTGCCTGGTCGGGCTTTTTTGAGAAGGTTGTACAACCTGACTTGCGGCATTCAATATAGACATCATCGTGTGACCTTGAACAGCCAGGCAAGGGTCGATTTACAGGCATGGCAAATATTTGAAGAATCTTTTAATGGCAAACATATTTTTCTGCACGACAACTGGACTGCATCAGATAGCATACAATTATATTCGGATGCATCTAGAGTACTTGGTTTTGCAGGAGTTTTTGGCAAAAAATGGTTTGCTGGTGTCTGGGGCACGTTATTTGAATCGGGGGATATTACAAGTTTAGAGCTTTTTCCAAGATTGCTTTTGATCGATATTTGGGGAAATTTACTGCAAATCACTGTGTTTTGTTTTTCACAGACCATGAAGCACTCGTTTCAATTATAAATAAACAATCATGTAAGTGTCCCAAAGTAATGAAACTGTTGCGTCATTTTGTCGTACAGTGTATGAGATATAATATTTTGTTCAGAGCAAAACATGTGAAGGGGAAACATAATGTCATCGCTGACAAGTTATCGCGCTTTAAATTTCAGGAAGCCAAAAGATGGGCTCCCTGGTTGGAATCACAGGGAACGAGAATTCCAGAACACCTATCCCAAAGAAACTGGCTAAGATAAAGACAAAGCTATTATCAGCATCATTAGCTCCTTCCAGCAAAGTTGCATACAAGAAGCATTTAAATCGTTTTAAGGAATTTATGAACCTTCACTACAAGGATTACATTTGGTCGGCGGGACCTGTAGATTCTAATATAATCGCTACATTTGTAGCTCATCTCACATCGTGTAAATTTGCACCAAGTACAATAATTTCCGCTGTGTCATTTGTACATAAAATATCTGGTTGGTCAGACCCCACAGGAGCAAAAAATCTGTGTAATTCAGTAGATGGGCGGATGCCAATAACGGCGGAAATTCTGCACAAATTGATCAAAGCCATTCCTTTGGTGATCGAATCCCTTTATATTTAAATTGCGTTAAAAACAATGTTCACTCTCGCATTTTTCGGGCTTTTGCGCATTGCAGAAATCGCTACAAAAAAAATTAACAAAAATGCGAGATCGCTGATCGTTCAATTATCAGACGTGCAGTTTGTAATGAAAAATGGGGGAAAAGTGCTAGCAATTACGCTTCTCAATTTCAAGCACAATAAATCCCACAGACCGGTTACATTAGAACTGCAAAAACAAGAGATATATGCCCAGTAACGTTAATGGGACAGTACTTAAAGGTGAAAACACATAAAAAAGGTCAATTGTTTGTCTTCCCGGATGGGGGTCCTATATCACAACTATTCTTTGGGAAGCAGTTAGCTAAAGTTTTGAACGCTACTGGATATTCTCTAAAAAAATACAAGGGACATTACTTTAGAATAGGAGGCGCCACAGCGGCGGCGTCTAGTGGGTGTTCAGAATTAAAAATTCAAGCTATGGGTCGTTGGAAAGCTGAAGCTTTCAGAAGATCCAGTCACACACAATTATATGCTAATTAAAGTATATGCCTTGTGGGCAGGTCTTGTGAAAGCGCTGAGATAGTTATAGCAGGTTGCTTATCTCTGCTCTGAAAACAATCAATCTTCATGTTAACTTTGTCATTATATTGTAAAAGGACACAGACAATTATAGCAGGTTGCTGGTCTCTGTCCTTACTTGTTTGTGTGTATTCATCGTGTACAATTTATATAGTAACCATATTATTTGTGAATGGGCGGCTCTAGACAATTACAGCAGGTTGCTAGTCTTGGTCCCTGTATAGTTTAAGACTGTATATATAGTGCATTGTACTTTAAGCGTGGTCGCGGAAGTTCAGAGACAATTATAGCAGGTTGCTGGTCTCCGGTTTTTCAAGGTAGTTATGCAACCACCAATGACAATATAGCAGGTCGCTGTATGTTGATGCATTATGTGGAACAGTGCGAGGTTTTATTATCACAGCATTATTCACCGTCTTACCTTTGGGGGGGGGGGGGAGGGCAGCATTTGTATGCTTGATGGCGGTTTTTACCCCTCCCCTTTTCCTGTTTTAAAGATTTACATATTTGCTTAGAATGGAGCATTCTAATTATCTTTATATGATATGTGCTGTATTGTAAATATGAGCTTCATATGTGTTTTTTGTGTAACATTGTTGTGATAGATTTCAAGTTATGAATTGTCCAATGTGTACACTTGTAGTTGTGTTTGTCAGTAATAAACTGACCTTTTCAATCACACACATGTTATGTAATAGTATAGTTATTTGTCAATAATAAATTGACCTTTTCAATCACACATATTTGTTCATATATAGTTATTTCATTGTTTGCTGCAGGAAAATTAGCTACAGGAAGCTGGTGCAAGATTTATTACGCTTACATTAGTTTTTATTTTTAGACAGACATAAATGGAACTTCTATTTAGTAGAAGTAATTTTATGCTTGCTCAAAATATATTTATCTATAGTTGGTATTTTAATGTCAACATGTTGTTGTTGTATATATTCAATTTGGGTGACCTGAGGTAGGTCGCATAGATAAGTGTTCCGTGAGACTTTAATGTTGACTTGTTCGCTAGGCGGCGCCTTTTGTTTACACACGCCTTATACGGTGAGGCTCATTTACATATTCAGTTCTGAGCTCGCCGGATAGACCTCACGCTAAATTTCCAAGCTTCTATTTTATGCTAAAAAGAAGTCCCACCACCTTCCCCTTTTCTCCTCCATATTTTCTCAGGAAAATTTTGGTCGGGTTAGGCGGTTTTTACCCCTCCGCTTTTCCTGTTTTAAAGATTTACATATTTGCTTAGAATGGAGCATTCTAATTATCTTTATATGATATGTGCTGTATTGTAAATATGAGCTTCATATGTGTTTTTTGTGTAACATTGTTGTGATAGATTTCAAGTTATGAATTGTCCAATGTTTACACTTGTAGTTGTGTTTGTCAATAATAAATTGACATTTTCAATCACACATATGTTATGTAATATTATAGTTATTTGTCAATAATAAATTGACCTTTTCAATCACACATATTTGTTCATGTATAGTTATTTCATTGTTTGTTGCAGGAAAACTAGCTACAGAAAGCCGGTGCAAGATTTATTACGCTTACATTAGTTTTTTTATTTTTAGACAGACATAAATGTAGATACTTCTGCTACTTTGGACAATATAAAATATCCAGTTTTGTTTTGCGATATAGCCTAATATGTGATTGAACGCCAAAAAAATTACATTCCATTTAATTCCTAAACGTGACAGCATACGACAGAACAATATTTTGTGATAAAGTGCCACAGGTTTACAAACAAAGACACTAGAACGCTTTGTGAAGCATGCTGTGAAGGCGTGGACACGAGAAAAATAGTATAAGCAACAAACTATGTAAGGTCATTTTAAGTAGTAAATTGTTCACCGTGCAATTCTGATTTGAGACGAGTTTTCTAACCATCTAGAAAATAGTTCAATAGCCTATAATTATTATGGGTGATATTTTCCATGCATCACCATTAATCTAGTCCCTTGATCATCTGCTGTTTATTTCTGGTACTGTGTAATTAAACGTCGGTACCCAATGGACCACGTAATTAAGTCATTTGTTATTACTTTCATGTATCTTATATATTTGTCGTCGAAAATAAAGATACGATTTACTTTATCTTACCATTCAACAATAATTTTTGACGTGACGTTAATACTGCACAATCACGACAGCAGTGCATGTGTTTAATTCTCCTTTTCTATCAACGAATTTGTATGATAGAGAGGCTGTTGTTATGATGCTGGTACCTACACAACGCTCACCCGATGCTGTTTTCGTTTGGGGCTAACGCTTCAGGTGATGGTATAACATCGCCCAACATTGATTCAACGCATCATGTATGCTGGTGGCGAGTGGACACCTGTTGCATAAGTTAGTCTGCCAGTGAGGAAAATAACTGACGATTTGTCGATAAAGTGAAACAACGAATGATTTGTTTCCGTTTTCTTTAATTTGTGATGTCTTCAGGACAAAAATAGATTGTAATATACCACAAGGCAAGTTATAATTCGTGAGCTTTGTTGTAAAATACGTTGTTTTCTCAGATTGCTTTAAAAAGTGGGCGGTACCGAAAGTGTGATGGGTTCATGTCGAGAAATGACGGCAAACAAAATGTGCCCGTATTTATAGAGAATTGTGGCGTTTTTCGCCTTCCCGGAGATGTTATGTTTTAACATATGCAAAGAATAAATATTATTCAATGACTTTACACTTGATTTGGTTTGTTGGGATTTAATATTACTCAGCTAGGCGATGTATTGTGAAGGGACTGCCGATATTTTAGACGAGCATGGCTGTGGAGTTGATACCCATGTCTTTATATACACACACACTCCGAGTGATGCCGATTCACTTCGGCCGCGAGACGGTACCCAGTGCTCTTGCCAGTTTCTTGCACAGCATTAGAGGCTTCCACACGTCTGCGGCTCCCCTTCCCATGACTGCTTCGTGTGTATTCTTTCAAACTACCATGCACATATGCATCCCACACCACATCTACTCTCTGGACATTGCGTGACTGTGCAGTAATGTAAGGTAAAAATACCTGGGAAGCATAGTCTGAGAATGGTCTTGCATCACCAGGCTTTAACAAATTCACAATAGAAGCTCCATCTAGGATTACAGCATCGACAATAGGTGTGTCATCTGCAAGTGAAGGACGTGATTGACCATCTGTTCCGACATCCTCCGGTGTTGAAACCAGTTCTAGGCAGCTAACAATGTCTGATTTGGTTCCAATTGGTAATTAACCCATATTTGAAATTGAGGGTGGGCATGCTTGATTCTCGTGGGCAAAGAATTCTTCAAGATCTCCCTCACAAGTCTGGCATTATATATACATGCCGGAGAAAAGAGAGCAATCACTCAGAAATAAGATGATCACCACTCAAGGCATTCAAATGTTTGCGGCTCAATCCACTTGCCTTGTTTTGAGGATGTTTACAAATCGATATGTTAGTTCCATGAAAAGAGCATTCGGCACTAGTGGAACTGGGGTTATGGTCGATATCATCGATGGCTGCAGTTGTGAAGAGTTCGCCCTTAAGCTTTGGTGGACACACAGCTTGATCTATATTAAAGTAGTGGCAGAGGCTGTTACGCAGGCTTGTAGAAATGCTCATTACACGGTCATTAGATACACACAGTCCCAACTCAAATAAAGCATCAACCAGTTCCTTTTCACGCGTTTTGTTGTGGATCAACACTCCCAGATAAAGTGGAAGGGGATTCTCTCTATCCTTCTTGTGTCTGAGTGTATTGGTAATACCACCTCGGCAATTAACAAAGCTGTTGAACATCACCAGCTGCGACAAAGTTAGAGCTGCTTGAGGAGTTAATGAGTGGCTTGATTGTGTTTTTATGTTAGGGCCATAAAGGAGCATGCAAAGTAATGCCACAAGCGAGTTTGGTACTGATGATTCTTGGCACTGGCTCTCAAACGTGAATGCAGCTTTCATTTTAAATATTTATCTTCGAATAATTTGTGATGCACGTGCCAGGTGTATGGCATCAGCAGCAGCATCAATATCACATGCCTTTTTCACTTCTGGCCCAATATCTTCATTGAAGACAAGAAGAACATATCGACCTTCTTTGTGAGCCTGCAAATCAGGGAAATGTGCAAGATTCCTTGTTTTGAGACGGGTTGAGTTCACGCGTGTACTTAAACATGCTCCTTATTGCTCCAGTCTGGTGGAATACATCTTCACTAAATCAACCAGCTTAAAGACTGACACATGATGCACGGTGCAATAGATCTGTGGATGTTTCTGGTCCCATGCAAAAAAAACATAGATCTGTCTTGTCACTGCTTTGTGCAGAGCATTGACGAGTATACTTTTTAGGTGCACCGGTATTATCTGCCAATGGTGTTTTTTTTCAGCTCGTTCAAGTTTTGTTTTGTTAAACTTTAAGCGGCAGCTATCATGGCATTTTGCCTCATTGATTTTAAAAGTAGCCTAGAACAATATTTGAGGGCAAACAGTCAATTTGTTTGAATGCTCGCAAGTTCTCAGCAAGAGTAATGTATCGAGCCCCAGCAATACCTCGTTTTGAAGTCAATGGACAATGAAGTGATTCATATCTTGGCAAAGCACGCATTTCCAGTCTGTGACTCTATGAACCACTGCATCTTACATGCTTAGCTGCTGCTGAGGATGTAATAATCCGTATTCTTTGGACATAATGTATTCTACCCAACTACTATACACTATAGCATAGATGCACACTATTTACAAAACCAACACCATTATAGAGCATGCACAATTTGCAAGCACATTAAAATGGCATATTATTATTTATGTTAGCAAAGCAAATTATACGTATACTTTAGTGATATATAATAACTTAGACAATAAGACAGTTGTGTAAATAAATAGATACAACGATCAAATAATGTATTTATCATTTAGATATGTATTTGTGATTGTTTTCTTCTTGATCCTTGATCCTGAAAATGTATGTCTGGACACCAAAATGGTCTTTCTATGTGAATTAGAAATCAACATATTGAAACATGTATATTCTGGCGGCCATTTTTTTTTAAAATGGCCTCCGTCGCAGTCAAAAGTCAATGTTTCGTTCTTTTGATGTTTTTTTCGTAATCCTTGGTCCTAAAAATGTATGTTTAGACACTAAGATTGTCTTTACATGTTTATTAGAGACCAACTATTGAAACATGTATATAGAACTGGCGGGCATTTTGAAAAATGGCCGCCATCAATTAAAGCGTCACTTTTTTGTATTTTTGATTTATTTTCGTATTCCTTGGTCCTGAAAATGTATGTTTAGACACCAATAGTTTTTTTCTACGTGAATTAGAAACCCAGATATTGAAACTTGTATATTCTGGCGGCCATTTTGAAAAATGGCCGCCATTAAGGTCAAGGGTCAAATTCGGGATGGCCCTATAGCTAAAATTCACCACCATGCTATGTTCTTATGGCAATGCCAAATTTGGTGCTTTTATCATTAAATGAACAATTGTTTTACCAGTCAGCCTAACTAAAGCCCAAATAGAGCCCATACTGATGTATGGTAGCGAGGTACTATTTATTGGTAAAGAAATATTGGACTTTCAGACGGTTCATTTATCATTCTTGAAAATATGCTTGGAGTCAAACAACAAACCACATAAGTTACTATTTATGGGGATACAGGAAGGTACCCTCTCTTTTTAAAACAACAAATTCTAGCATTGAAATACTGGACTCGCTTGATCTCCTTGCCTGAAAGCTGTTATTTGTGAATCGTGTACAACTCACTGTCGTCTCTTGACTTTATTGGTGAAACAAATTGGTGCTCTCACATCAGGTCATTATTATTCCAAACGAACCACCGCGACGTTTGGCATAATCATAGGGTAGAAAATGCCAGTCGTCTCATCAAACAAGTTAAATTATGCTTGATTAATATATAAAGTTGATTGGTCTAGCAAAGAATAAAGTTCAAATTCGACCACTTGCTAGAAGAATATCTGTTTTACATCCCCGACACAAGGTGGATAAGGGCGCTATCAAGATTGAGAATGAGCTCACATATGCTAGAAATTGAACGAGGAAGGCATGCAAAGCCGCAAAAAATACCACTAGAGAAGCGCAAATGTCAAAGATGTATCGATGACGAAATTCACTTTTTAATTACTTGTTCTTACTTTGCTACAAAATACACCTACACCTGTTTTCAAACCTTAAGCATGCCACATATCGGCTCTTAATAAACGGTTGTTATTACGTTGCATTGTTATCACCTGTTTCGAAATCATCCATATTTCATGATCTGACTTAGCGTATTGCCACATATAAAAACGGCTGTTGCTCTCGGATCTTATTATTTGGCTTTTTAGGGCCGGTTAGGGACATTTCCGTCGCCTTTGTTATCAGACGACGTGGGGCCTTATGGAGGATATCAGAATTGCTAAGTCAACTAATTTTCTCTATGAGGTCGAGAATGTTTTCTTCGAGTGTAACTCCGAGTATGTGGTACTAACTAGGTCGTGATTGAAATGGCATGAACTAAACAATATAGTGAATTAAAATAAGCTGTTATGCTATTGTGCGATGGCCAATATTGTAGATAATAAATCACTATTTAATTAAATGAAAGTGAATGCTTATGTGTAAGTGCCATATCCTGCGTGAATGGCACACATAAATATTATCCGTAATTTGCGGAGATTATGTTTTATTCTTAAAGTACTGTATAATCCTTAACGTCGTTTTACTATATCACTGTACATACTCCAGTACCATAATTATGCATTTGAATATATCTTTAGGTTTCTACGCTTTCCAGAGTGTCTTTTTTGCTGTCATATATGAATTGTGGATGATACATAGTAGCTATTTTTATCTCTGGTTTTGGTGCGGGAAACAAAATGACAGACCTCCTACGTTTACATATTGGCATTGTTCAAGTAGTAATCAATCAAAATAAGCTGTGATGTTATTGTTATTTTATCGCAATATCCAGTGTTTTACCATGGCGATGCCTTTTAACATGATTTTATTTCTGTGTGTGTTACCTTATAATTTGTCGTGTGATTTTAGCAAATTAATCATCTTGTATATACATGTACATATATTCTATCATTTTTATGACAAATAAGTTTGACCCCAGTAATGACTTTTTTTTGTCAATAAATATCTATCTATCTATCTTTAATTATTTTAAACCTGAATATCGATAGCGGGGTGCGAGCTCCCGAATGAAGTGCTTATGGCAGTGGAGAGGCGGCCCTCAAAAATATGTTTTCTTCCGACAGCGATCATGTTGTCTGGTCAGGGAGCAGCAAATACTAAACTTTGATCCAATGCTGGCTTCATGTTGTGCCACCGTCTGCGACGATGGTACCAACATGACGCCAGCATTGGGTCCATATAATCTGAGAGATAAGATATATTTTGTAGGTGGAGATTTCCACCTGACCCTATGCAATTCCACAGACTGCTCTGCAAAGCCAAAAGGCAGTAGCACGTACTGCCTTTTGGTTTTGCATGGCAGTCTACACGTATAAGCTCATCATCCCAGTGGAATACAAATCCAGAATTTCTCTGAACTCGGTCGGCCAATCCCACAGCTTGGATTATTCTCCATATTAATTTTAGTTGACAACCACCAGCTAGGAGTGTCATCGTGTGTCATGCATACAAGGACATACAAATATTATCACCACAGGGAGATTACTTCTCTTCCGCATCTCTTCAATATCTTATAAGGGTGATAAATGGTTATCCAAAAAAACTTTCCATAATTTATTTCAGCATCAGTCACGATAATAGGTTTTTAGAACCTTTTTAAAGTAATGTAAATAGGTTATTTTGGGATGGAATATGCCTACCGAAAGTAAGATTTACAATAATTTTATTTGAACAATAGAAATAAATTTCACGCACTTGAATTTGTGGGGCGAGTACGCGAGACACAACTCTTCTGTCGAGTAGGCATAACCACAGCTGGATGGGATAGGGTCAGCATATATCTCATTGGTTTTCTATACAAGGTCGGTAACTCACTGAAATCGTGGAAGTAGCAATCTCAACATACTAGGCCTATTGTTCACGCCCGCACGGTCAACATAGGGGCTATTCAGCGCCACTATTCTATCGTGTAAACCCAAAAGGCAGTAACTTCTCAATATAATAGTAAGCTGAATAATGCAGTGTATTATTCACGACATGTCTCATTTTGTTGGTAATAGTGCTTCTGTCAGAATGAGCTCGTAAAAATATTATTATTGCACGTAAATTATGAGACTTCCGTTTGACAATTTATCAATAATTTGCTACAAGAACTAGATATGCCATGGTAGCATTTGTTTGGTAGAAAACAAAAGTCGACATAGTCCATTTCTCATTTTAAAATGACGAGGATTGAAGTAGAAGTATAGACATGGCAGTGATTGTCACCGCATAGACACATCCAAATTTCCCGCGGGCATACATGTAACTGTGTCCATATGCATGATATGCACCATAAATACCATCGTGAAAAGCCAAAAGGGAGTAGGCCTACCTGCTTACTTGTAAAATTAACAGATAGGCTACTGCCTTTTGGCGTTGCACAGCAGAATACAATGCTATATCGCATATGGAATATGAAAGGGTATATCATTCTGTTACTTTACAAAGTGACAGATATACCCTTTCATGTTCAAGGGGGCGATATATACTATCAGCTTGATATCAAAACGACTTTTTTGATTGTAAAAAAGAGGGAAATTAGGTTTTTTTCAGCAGCAGCCCATACCTAATAAAACAAGGTATTAACCCAGTGTTGTTTAACAATGTTGGACCAGCATCGAAGACAGTGGTATAAAATGGAAATGATATTGGATCAATGGTCCGGCTAGTTTTTTTATTGATTTGTTTTCTTGTGGTGTCTGGCTGCATTTTCCACCGGGCTGTCAATACGTAAACATTTGAAACGTTTAATTCATAAGTACAACGAGCACGGTGTGTGGTGTCTTGAACCATAAATATAGTTGAGGTCAATGATTTCGAAATTTAATGTTTTACCACTGGCTGTGATTCTAACCCAACATTAAACCAATATTGGCTCAATTAGAACACCATCATGAATAACACGGGACATTCACTCACTGTTGTTTCAATGTTGGCCCAGCATCGTAGACGGTGGTCCAACATTGAATCAGCGTTGGGTGAATGTCCCCAGTTTTGCTGGGATTATGAAGAGGTCCATTGTTTTCGCAGTTCAGTATGTCAACATCCATGGACTAGTTTGCTTAGAAATGTTTAGAAGTGTTTCGATATTCGGAATATAAACCTTCGCCTATCATATTTACACAATAGTGCATGTCCGTGTAGAACCGTGTATCAATAGGCAGGTGACAGTGACTGTTAATTTTCAGAGTAGATCAACTCGCACGTCAAAATGCCATTAATAAACCTGTGAAATTTAGTATTATTTTGTACGGTATACTTTGTTAATGTAGAGATTTCCAGTGATAGGCCTATTTTGTACATATATGTACAGTAGGCCAATATGTATATGTACAGTTGTGTATATATCTGCATGCATATTGTATTAGATTAAGACATTTTCAGAATGCAAATTAAATGATTATTTTAAAGTTATATTCTAAATGTTTTTAGTGAAATGTTTTTTAGCATTATAACAATTATTATTATCTAGCCTCAATATAAGCTAATTTATCAATTTAAAATAATATTAAATTAGAAATTAGAATTATTGATGAATGCATGAATAGTTCAGCTAGGTTAGACATAATGCCCCTGACTAGAAAGTAAGTGTAGTAATCAAATAAGTCGGCAATAACTTTAAATAATGTAAGTACAATTCATTCATATCTCGTTTGTACAATTAAATAATGTAGCATAGTATGTGCCTACACTGCGCCATTAAAAAGTTCACATATGCCAAAACCAGTTCAAACAGCTTAATCGCTAAGAATTATTGCCATGACATTGATTTACAAACGTAAGTCAATATAATTGTGTTATTTCTGATAAGTATTGTCATTAAAAGCATGGGATGAAAATAATCAAACGAGCAGTGAATCACAAGGAGTGAAATAAATGGCAATTGCATAGATTTGAGCATGGTCTATTTTTCCCCTTACCTTCACAGTCTCCTTTTCAATTTTCTCGGCGTCTCCTCTGTCATCGTCATTCACATCTCATTCTCAGCGAACATTACTGTCCTGGTGTTGATTTGATGTTGGACCACCGTCGTCGACGTTGGTTCAACATTAAATCAACATTATTTGTGTGTGTGAATATCGTGACATTTAAACTGATCAAAAGGATATCATGTCACGAAGCCCTCCTGATTGGCGATTGCCGTCTGCTATTTGATTCACCCAAGGAAAAAATGCAGTACCTGCTAACTTTACAATATCTGATTCTAAATTTGCAGAGCAGAAGTTACTGTGGCTGATTGGTTTGGTTGACTACGTTTCTATGTTTTAACTGTTTGCCTTTTTTTGTCTCCTGTACTTTAGAGCTCACAGAGACAAAAATATTCACAGTTGTCTGGAGAGCAATTAATTCATCATGATCACAATGCATGACACGGCGTTGGCTTAAGGTTACGCTAGCCCAACATTATACCAACGCCGCCGATTCACAATAGAACCTCATAATGCAAGCCTTTGTTAGCCTTTCGTATATATATCACCTTCGGTTGCACCACTTATTTGAATAACGCAAAACTTATTTTGCACAGTATTGCAATCGAATCTGCAATCGCCCCCATCTATCCACGTCTATCTCTAACCTTTTTTTATCCATCTTGCCATCTTGGCCTCACTACACTTAATACCCAAGGCTGTCGAGAGTTTAACTAATTGAAACTATCATAGGGGCGCCAATCCATCATAATATCTGGTAATGCTAGAATTTGCAAAGGTTTGGTAGCAAACTGACTAATTCGAATTGTATCGAAGAAGACAATACAAGACAGTATCCCTCCTCCTTTTGCGTCACAGTAGTGTCGCGTAAAGCCAAAGGCAGTATCTGCTTACTTGAAAAGTGAGCAGCTACTGCCTTTTGGCTTTGCAGAATAATCATCAGACGGACATGAATAATTACCACCGTTCTCCACCAGCGACACGTCCGCTGAAGGGCTTATTGACTCTAAGGGAAAGAGTCCTGAATTTCTTAGAACTCCGCCAGACAATCCCAGAACGTGGATCGATCTCTATTTTTACTTGACAGCCCACGCCGGCTTGCGATCTCATCACTCATAATCAATAAAGGGAGATGAAATATGACGGGCTTGTTATGATCACTCAACCCTGCTAAGTGAGGGATTAATTTTTAGCATCTTTTTATTCATTTTTTTGTTATTTAGAGTTTTAGAGCTGAAATTTCAGACAAAAATTATTGTCGGTTACGAACGAATCAACTGTGGGGTTTTAACTAAGATCTGTACCGGAACATTTTGAAAAAAACCGACGCAAATATTTTTGCTGTAAAAAAAAAATCCTTTACGTGCTAGTGAGGAGTATTGAACACAATAACATATTTGACATATCTATAGCTGATATATTATTGTCATTTAGAAGTCTTAAGATAAGATTTGTGTCATTGCATAGTTGTACATTATATTATCGTTATATATTAGTAACACTACTAACAGTAAGAGTAGTAGTCAGGTGAAGTCGTGACACATTTTCGTAGTAATTTTAAAATCAGGAAGGTATGGCGATCCCCATATCACCATCTTAATAGTAACAATATTAAACGTAGGAGAATGAGACAGGTGCAAAGCGTACATAATATACAATGTCAAGTCGACAATACCTATGATTTTATGGAACATTTAATTTTTCATGAAAATAAGACAAAACGGCGTCTGTGCCATCGATAGTTTAATAAATAAATAAATAAATAAATAAATAAATAAATAAATAAATAAATAAATAAATAAATAAATAAATAAATAAATAAATAAATAAATAAATAAATAAATAAATAAATAAATAAATAAATAAATAAATAAATAAATAATAAATAAATAAATAAATAAATAAATAAATAAATAAATAAATAAATAAATAAATAAATAAATAAATAAATAAATAAATAAATAAATAAATAAATAAATAAATAAATAAATAAATAAATAAATAAATAAATAAATAAATAAATAAATAAATAAATAAATAAATAAATAAATAAATAAATAAATAAATAAATAAATAAATAAATAAATAAATAAATAAATAAATAAATAAATAAATAAATAAATAAATAAATAAATAAATAAATAAATAAATAAATAAATAAATAAATAAATAAATAAATAAATAAATAAATAAATAAATAAATAAATAAATAAATAAATAAATAAATAAATAAATAAATAAATAAATAAATAAATAAATAAATAAATAAATAAATAAATAAATAAATAAATAAATAAATAAATAAATAAATAAATAAATAAATAAATAAATAAATAAATAAATAAATAAATAAATAACTGGGTGGATGGATGGATGGATGGATGGATGGATGGATGGATGGATGGATGGATGGATTTGGGCGGATGGATGGATGGATGGATGGATGGATGGATGGATGGATGGATCATTCAGTTATAACCTAAATCAGGGGACTAAATAATAGTCTCTGTCCAAATTATGTTGATTTATTACCAACCAATTGAAATAATTTACATTGCTGGGAGAGGAGGAAGAGGGGGTGAGTGCCATATGTTTCAATACCGCTATTTGAAAACTTTACAACCTTGTAAAAGCTGTATTTTTTAACATTTCTCTCTTCACTGTAATTTTATATGTACTTCAATAACATCGCTCGTTGCGGTAAAAGCTGTGTTGGTAAATGTCTAGTCAACTGTTAAAACTTGCAGGACATGGTCCCCCAGAATGCAATAGTGCCCGTGGGTAGGCCTAGGCCCTATATCATAATAATACTAAAATATGCGTTTCATACCCACCGCCGCATTAAGAGCAATTTCCCAAATCACAGCAAGTCCATCTATGAGTTAATAATTCCACCTTAGCTCAAAGCTCTTAGACCTGGCTCTTAGCTGGGCTTCAGGCTTGCAAGCTAACTGACTTCATTACTGCGGGGATTTCGAAACAGTTGACCCCTCGAATGTGTATTGACAGGACAGCCAATATCCACTTCATCAATGTTGGTGCACTGTTTGGCCAGCTTCGCAGACGTTGGGCTAACATTAAACCAGCACTGCGACAATTTTTCGCTTGAATAATATCTTGTAATCAGTTTAATTGTTAAACATAAATAGTACGTCGACTATATTCAGATATGTCTGTATCCGATAAATACATGACATACAACAAAGCAGTTATTACGAATTATTGTTATAATCAAAATCGAAAAAATCCAAACGTGAAAATGACGATTTACCGTTGGCTCACACGAGTGAATACAGATAGTGTTGGCTCCCAACTTTGACATTTTGCCTTTTTCATATAAATTAAGTAATGTGAATGAGTGTAATGCACCGATCATGGGAAAAAATCGACATGACACTTTTCTGATAATGATACGTATGTATCATCATATCGAAAAACTACATTGCGATTATGTAGAACGCCTGATTTAATTGATTTGAAAACATGGCTGTAATGGTTTCTGCCAATGATCATTCTGTCTGTCAATATGAAATAAAATAATTTACACAATGGTTTACAGCAAACACGAGACATCCGCCCAAGTTGGTTCAATGTTTTCCCACTGTCCACGACTCTTGTCCAACATTGAGCAAACCTAGGGTGAACAGCTCTTGTTGCTGGGAATCGCCCAACACGATGGCATTTAACCACTAATGATCGCCATTGTAAATCACGTGGACACATCAATTTATCATAATCCGTCAATTTGTTGTTTTTTAGCTTCAGGTAAACTCTGGCCCATTAGTCAGTTAATTTAAATTACACATAATTACATTTAGATTTAAGTATATTTCGTAACCTTTGAAATACGTTTGCATAAAGCATAGAGAACAACGCTTTTTTCAATTTGAAATCATCTTAAACAGGTAAATGTCTTAGTTAACTTTTCCCGCCTAATTTGAATACATATGGTATGGGTCTACGGCCAACTGTCGATTTTAATTGTTTATTGCTAGACTGTCGTCAGAAACTGTGGCCCATATTGTATCAGCGTTTCATGCTTGCGAACAAAAGTCCACCTGTCATTTCAATTATGTTAATGTGATTACATAAGATTACATACAGGGCATCCAACAAAAACTGAATACATTTTCACTTTACATGATTGCTGTCTTCTTTCTAAATTAGCATGCTTCGTGACTGTTTTTTGTCGTTTTTTTCATTTCAATTTGGTAAAGTGTAATTTAGTTCTTACGTGCGAAGGAAAACAAGAAGAACCAGGTAGCCGTGGTAGCTACTCTCTCTAAAACCAACAAATAGGCGCTGATGTTACTTGTGATTGACAAAATTAATTTGAGGTGATCTTAGCTGCGCGACATTAACACTTAAAGCATCGAAAAAAAATCAGTTGAATACGGCTATGATACGTAGGATTACTCTGAATTTGCTGTTTTTGTTTCTGTTATGTGACATATATATATGACTTAGCATGCTTAGCCCTTATAGTGCGGGGATCGACTTTAAACGCCATAATATGACGTCTACAGCATGTTAAGTCATATATAGCATTTAACATATAGGCCTATGTTACATAGCAGAAAAATAAACAGCAAATTGAACATTTTAGAAAATGTAAACGAGTTGAGTTAGGATCGCCTTTTGTGGAACAATAATTATTTTAAATCCGATATGTTTTCATGGAGTAACTGACAGCTCATCCATTATGTATTATTACGTTTTCCATTAGATGGCAATACACGTGGGTGTACTGCATGTCGTCAGCCTGAAGCAAAAATGTCCTAACTCTTTTTTTGTTCAAAATGAGTTATTTATACCAAAATGACTACACAAACACGGCCCATCTTTTCAATTAGGTTGCTAGTACTTAGAATGAAAATTCGATTGTAAATCACGAAAAAGCAAAATAGATTGAGATAGGCCAGTAATTATTTATTGCTGATTGAGTTTAGGCTAAGGTGTATTTTTTATTTCCGTGAGCTAGACCAAAAGTGTATCAGTGAGCGAGTGAGATAATATTAATGTGTTAGGCCATTTTTTTTATTTAAATATCATGAGATAAGCCAGCATTACATCAAACTGGTAAATAATGTAAGCATAGTTGACAAATACACAGGGCCTTATCAGCAATAGCCCGATCAACGGATGAATTGTTCTATCATAGGCAAGTTGGATTAAAATGTTAGGTTGTATAGGCGTACTAGTCTACCCAAAAAAATCCCACCCGATTCCATCCGTTAAATTCAGGATGCCCATAACTATAACTTATTAGCCCTTAGGGCTAGTTCAAGATTAAATTTCATCATAAGCGTGAATGCAACTAATTAGATGTTATATAGGCATTTTCACCAGGAAGTACATTTCTTTAGTAAATTTTATCATAATTATTGCCAGGTGTTATAATATATCATCATTTTCCGCATGACCTTAGGTGGATGTCATATGGAATTTCACTACCAAACTACTCCGTCTAGCAATATATTGCTATCTCTTAAGATACTGAATATTTCGACTTAGAAAAACGCTGTATCCATCACACTCAAAGTTGACTATTTGGAGCACATGCCTTAACTGAAAATATTATCCAGGTAAAATGATGACAATAAACGTGGGTGTACGTTCGATTTAATGCTAAACATGTTGGCATCCACCTTAAAACAACTAATTTTTGTGATGAAAAGATTAAAAAGGTGACTAAATTATTACAATAAATATGAACAATTATCTAAGAAGATGTACTTCCTGGTAATTAGACATTATATATTATCATTTAGTTGC
This sequence comes from Flabesymbios commensalis, assembly GCA_964017125.1. Taxonomy (NCBI): domain Eukaryota; kingdom Metazoa; phylum Annelida; class Polychaeta; order Terebellida; family Flabelligeridae; genus Flabesymbios; species Flabesymbios commensalis. The sequence goes on along the minus strand of OZ024910.1, from coordinate 38,868,264 downwards.
ATTCACCGTGATTCACGCGCATATTTTGATAAAAATGTAATCTTGATCTAGCCCTTATATCCTAGATGTTAACCTATGGTGACAATAAAATTAATGTGTCATTAAAATGGCAGGTAAGATAAATTTCGGACATCTTGAATTCAACGGGTAGAATTGGGTGGGGTTATTTTGTAGGTTAGTACATGTATACAACCGAGCAACATAACTCAAGTGAAAAAGCTTTGTTAACATTTGTATCCCTCACTTTATAGGAAAACCTAATCCATTGATTGAGCTTTTGTGCCCTGTGTATTTCTAAACTATGTTTAGACTACCTACCACTTTGATGCAATGTTTGTCTACCTCATTAATTTTAAAACAAAAGTGGCCCAACGCATCTCAATAAATGTAATTTTAGCCCAGCTAACTGACACGAAAATACACCTTGATCTATCCTTATCAGCTATAAATAATTTATTTCTGGCCTATCTCACCCTTGTTGTTTCGTAATTGACGATTGTAAGTTACTTATTAGATGCGCGTGTTTTTTTTGGTAAGTTTAGGTATAAATAACTTATATTTGGCCAAAATTGAGCAGGCCATTTTTTATTTAGGTTGACGAGATAATAAAAGACAAAGACCCATCTGCACGAAATGAGTCGCATGTCAGCTCCGTACAAGTTGAGAAAATGAGCAACATGCATGATATGGTCTAATAAAAGCGAATTTTGTTTATTCTGTTAAATTTGGTACTTTTACATGTGAAAAGCCTATAACTATCCTTTTTAGGCCAGAAGTTGGTTCTACGCCCCAATATTAATCAGAAATGACATATTACGTCATGATTGTGATTATCAGATTTTTTAGTATTTTATTAAAAATGGCCGTTGGCGGCCATATTGGATTTTACCTATTGGAAAAAAACGCTCGAAGGTAGAAAAATCCACCCTGAAAGTAAACATCCTGGGCTATAAAAATCAATCATAAAAAAATAAATATACACAATTTCCAGGTTTGGCCGAAAAATCCTGTTTGGCAATAAGGAACTTGTTTTTACTTTAAAGAACTTACAATCAAATTGTTGCAAGGACTTTAAAACCAATTTTCTCCATTTTAAATTTTTGAAATATTGACCCATTCACGTCACTAAAATGATCATAATTTCACATTCTTGGTGTCATATTAAAGCTACAACTCTCTTGTACTATTAACTCCATATTGTATATTTCCGACATGAGACTCATTATGTACAGATGGGTCACATATACTTCACAAGGCAGTATTATACGTCAGTTTCACCTCATACCTATGTGAAGTGGCAGGTACACTTTTCAGCTTTCTCAGTTTTTCAGCTTCAACGACGTGGTAACAAAACTGCAAAGTGAGAGACATTTAGCACTCCAGAAAATATGAGGCATTGAACAATGCCGTATTTACCTTTCAGCCGCAGCTAATCACGACTAATTCGTTTTAAAATCTGTTTTATCAGCTGATTAAAAAATAGTTATATAGTGAATGAAATGTGTATTTAAGCAGCAATATTTCAAATGTTTCGTCTCAAATTAAACAAATATCAATAATTTTTACCCACTTGACGGTGTGGTTCGCGGTAGCGAGACTCAACTTCAAGAGGGGGGCAAATATGTAACCCTATAACCTAGTGCTTTGAGGTTTTTTGTTTACGACGCTGCCCCACCATTTGAGGCTAAGGTCATTGTTAACATGTATATAACATGTTCACTGGGTTTCAAGAGCTTGTTAATATATCTACATTTTTCTCTGGCTCTTGTGCACAAACTGCATGATAACAGTTATTTAAAACCAGCCCGTCAACAGACGGTTTATGTAAAAGCTAATTTTTATAATAGTCCAGAATACGTTTTGGTCTAAAACAAATACATGTACTATGTTCAATATTTACTACACATTCATTATTCTCTTTAAAATGATTATGGAAACATACCTAGAAAAAAGAGTGATTGAGTGATTGAGTGATTGAGTGATTGAGGTCGGTCGGTCGGTCGGTCGGTCTGTCGGTCGGTCGGTCTGTCGGTCGGTCAGTCAGTCAGTCAGTCAGTCAGTCAGTCAGTCAGTCAGTCAGTCAGTCAGTCAGTCAGTCAGTCAGTCAGTCAGTCAGTCAGTCAGTCAGTCAGTCAGTCAGTCAGTCAGTGAGTGAGTCAGTGAGTGAGTCAGTCAGTGAGTCAGTGAGTCAGTGAGTCAGTCAGTCAGTCAGTCAGTCAGTCAGTCAGTCAGTCAGTCAGTCAGTCAGTCAGTCAGTCAGTCAGTCAGTCAGTCAGTCAGTCAGTCAGTCAGTCAGTCAGTCAGTCAGTCAGTCAGTCAGTGAGTCAGTCAGTCAGTGAGTCAGTGAGTCAGTCAGTCAGTGAGTCAGTGAGTCAGTGAGTCAGTGAGTCAGTGAGTCAGTGAGTCAGTCAGTCAGTGAGTCAGTCAGTCAGTGAGTCAGTCAGTCAGTGAGTCAGTGAGTCAGTCAGTCAGTGAGTCAGTCAGTCAGTGAGTCAGTCAGTCAGTGAGTCAGTCAGTCAGTGAGTCAGTGAGTCAGTGAGTCAGTGAGTCAGTCAGTCAGTGAGTCAGTCAGTCAGTGAGTCAGTCAGTCAGTGAGTCAGTCAGTCAGTGAGTCAGTCAGTCAGTCAGTCAGTGAGTCAGTCAGTGAGTCAGTCAGTGAGTCAGTCAGTGAGTCAGTCAGTGAGTCAGTCAGTGAGTCAGTCAGTGAGTCAGTCAGTGAGTCAGTCAGTGAGTCAGTGAGTCAGTGATGTAAGCTATGGACATTGACAGCCTATAATGTGCACAAAGATTGCCTGAAAGCACATTAATGTAAATTGATTGACATCGATTATCGTTTCCTTAGTGTATTATTGTATTCAAGATCAACTCAGTTGATCCATCGTCAGCTTCTGATTAGATTCCTTGAAATCTTTCGTCAATATTTTTTTGTTTTCTCAATGTTTCGGGATCTGTCTGTGGCCATATTGTCTCAGAAGAGCCAAGTAAACACGAGCCGTTGGCCATTGTGTAATTAATATCGGCCCGCCGTCTACGATGCCGGGCCAACATTAACACAGCATTGGGTCAATGAATCGTGATTGCTGCGAGCGTGATTCAAGCAAACACAAAACATTTCTATAACATGTGTACAACGTCGGCCCAACGTCTTCGACGTTGGACCAACATTGTACAAATGCTATACAAGTTTTGTGTTTGCTGGGTTGTAACCCCCCCCCCCCCCCCACACACACACACACACACAAACACACACACTTTCCCTCGATCACTCACTCACTCAGCCGATTCTCCCTGATCTTACAGATCAGCGTATCACGTGATAGATGACCTACTATAAAATCCCAGAAACGTGATCCATTTTACACCCTTTCAGATCAAATTGAAATGTCGTTTCATTTACAAACTTACAGACAAGTAGAGTATTTTAACTATAGCTTGATGCACTGTTTATAAGAGTGTACTTTCAATCTATTTACTGCTGATAACGATAAAAAAATCGATTATCAACGTCAACGATTTGCAATTTAATCATGGTAGGCAATATAGAAGAGTTGGTAGAATAGCTCGTATCGAGAAAAATCGCAACACATTCAAAAGAGCGGGTGAAGAAAATAGATAATTGGAAACTGGCAATCTCCGATCATGCCGTCAGAATGAATGACAACGTTGTGCTACATCAAGAAAAAAATATGTGTTTCTTTGTTAACTAAATAATATTCTGAAACAAACCAAACGAAAACAAAATGTTAATCACTGTTAATTACAAGGTCGTACTAAATTGCAGTTGAAGTACAGCATTCCAGCAGATGAGGTGTTCACATTGTCACAAGTATCGTTTAATGTCCTGAGCATGCTGATTCTCGCACTCATGCTGTTGGCTTTCACTACGAGACGTATGGTGAGATCAGCCCATCTCGCACTCTCTCACATACGCTTCACTACACACTTTGATTTTGCGGTGTCAGATGGATATTCGTACGAGAAAATGCATACGGCATCGTTGGTACGGCGAGATGGGCTGATCTCAGCACAAGTCACCACATCACGCTCTAGCCTTTAGGCGAGGGCTTTACGTGTTGACTTGTGCTGAGATGAGCCCTGGCCATCTCGAATTCCCAACGATGCCATATGCATATACAGTAGTAACACAAGTGAAATATCCAAACTCTTTGCGTTTATCGGATAGCCTGGCGGCCAAGAATTGTGGAAGGTCTTATGAGACCCCTCGTTGGCCACACTATAAACTAGGTCACAGTGCACTCATATTTCCAACGAAGGTAATTAATTTTAACCCCTCCTGATTAAACACACAAGAAACTAGGTCACATTGTACTCATATTCACAACGAAGGTCATTTAACCTCTCCTGATTGAACACACGATAAACTAGGTCACAGTGCACTAAAATACCATGAAGGTCATTCAAGCCCTCCTGATTGAACACACAATAAACTAGGTCACAGTGCACTTACAATGAAGGTCATTTAACCTCTCCTAAATGAACACACGATAAACTAGGTCACAGTGCACTTAAAATAAAGGTCATTTAACCTCTCCTGATTGAACACACGATAAACTAGGTCACAGTGCACCTACAATGAGGGTCGTTTAACCCCTCCGGATTGAACACACGATACACTAGATCAGATTGCACTCATATTCACAGCTTAGGTCTTTAACCCCTCCTGACTGAACATACGATAAACTAGGTCACAGTGTATTCATGTCCACAACGGAGCCATCTGGAGGGATGCCACTACATCGACACCTGAGCCATGTACATTGGCAAGAAGCGTCAGATAAGTAGGGTGTGAATGGTGCTTCATCAAGTCAGCGAGACAAGGCTAAAACGGTTGTAAGCCTATTGCGAATTGGAAGTCACATCCCAGCAGACACAACACAAGTTGTATGACGTTTATACATTGTTGGACCAACGTCGAAGCAGTTGGGCCGACGTTTTATCAATGTTATAAAAATGTTTTGTGTTTGCTGGGATGCCACCTGATTGGATGCTTTAAAGCCCCTTCATTCCCAGCGAGTTGAAATGCCAAGATCCCATCGCCACTACTTTCCTGAAAATAGAACGATCAATCCATTCCAGAAAAATAAATAAGTGGAGGATTTGGAAATTCCGAATTAATTACATTCTACAAAAGGGCGAAACAAGCCTGGAAAAGCAATCAATTTTTTTCTCCAAGCAATTCTCACACCAGCACAATTCTAGCACCATTCTGCAAAGCCAAAAGACAGTAAATGGTCACTTGAAAGGTGAGCAGTCACTGCGAGTTTCGTGACAAACAGTCCACATCACACATACCGCGTTGGTTTAACGTGAGAAGTAAATAAGGCAAGGGGCAGTACATCCGATTTTTTGAGATGGGGGCAAGAAGCAAGACCTGTAAAGCGTGCATTGGTGATTATGTTATGACGTCTTCAATTTCTAGGATTTTTACATCGGATTATTACTTTATTGGATTTAACTCAACAAGTATGTGAGCCCACACACGTGAGTGGACCCACGTTGGATTATGTGAAGGGCGGGAGCCCTAGGGTAGTGGTGAGCACCGCTGCCTTTCACGCCAGAGTTTGGGGCTCGGTTTCCGGTCTCGGCGGTTTAAAAAAAACAGAAATGTTTCTTACCCATCCACGTGTGAAAGTCAGTATCGTGGGGAGCCTCCGTGACCGAGAGGTAGCGTGCTCGGCATCAGACCGCCAGGGCTCGAATTTCGAATCCTGTGTCTGGAGGACAGTGTCATATCAATCATCTCACCATCCTCAAGAGGTTCTCCTGACCCAGTTTAACCTATGTGTGCACAAAGGTGGCCTAAAGCCCGATTCATTTCATTTCATTTTTGGATTATGTGATATCACGTAATGACGAGAAGACTGTGATAGCAGCATCTGTTTTCACGGGAGAGAATGTTTCAAACCACTGCGATGTTCTGTGTAAATTGCAGATTGAAAAACCAAAGGAACATTGGGCTGAGGTGAAATATATAAAAAATAAACAAGATCAAGAATGACGTTTTTTTCAAAAGAGCTTACATCAATAGTGAATAACTTATCTACCGCCGGGCATGAAGATCATGTTAAGTTATATATCTCATCACTCAGAAGTATTTTAGATTAACTTGCGCCTATACAGAAGAGGCTGCTGCCAATAAGACCACATAGCCCCTCCTATTTATACAGATGAAATCACACAAGGCGGAGGTGTGAAAAACAGTGGAGAGACACCGGTTAGACAGCTCACTATCAAATATATATTAAACAGCGAAATTTAGTCAAGTGAATGATCACTGATTGCAAACAATCCTATTTCAAAGAAAATTCAACAAATCCAAGGGATTTATTCACCATCATCGAAAAAGTATTACATCGGAAAGCAGAGAGTGCACTACCTGAACACCCATCTCAAAAGGTAGCATTTTCAATAAGAGTATTTACAAGTGTGTCTGAAGTTGAAAATGAAAAGATTATCAAACAATAACCATCTAAGTCTTGTGATCTAGATTCGTAACCTACATCGCTACTGAAGGAAAACAAAGTATTATAACACTTATCACGGAAATAGGCAATCACTCCCTCTCATTTGGCCATATTCCAGAAGAATTCAAGGTGGCTCAAGTTACTCCATTGTTGTGTACCCCGGGGCTCTGTCCTTGGATTTATACTTACTACATTATACACTGCTCCCCTCCCTAACTGATTTGAAATCCTGTGTTACTGATATTTTCACTTGAATGACAAATTCGAAGCTAAAACTAAATCCAAGTAAAACCAACCAAGTTTATCATCATCGGTTCTAAAAGAAACAAAACAAAGAGAAAAGTTCAAAGATCTATTCCCTATATTATTACTTGATAATGACACCCTTCCTAAAGCATTCGTTTGAAATTTGGGATTCATTTTAGATTGTGATTTTAAGAAATCTCTCAGACTTGCAAAATAATTGCTTCTATCACATTCGTGACTTTCGGCGTATTAGGAAGTACCAGTAAGTTAGCCCAGAAGCTGACAAATCTGCTGCATGTGTTCTAGTTACTTAAGTTATCTTGAAAATTGTAATTCCTTTTGTAAAATCTTCCTGACAGGGACATTGAAAGATTGCAGCGGGTACAAAATTGTCTGGCACGTGTAGTTTATAAAGAGTCCCGTCTTAGCAGATCTAAATCTCTCTTAAATTTTCTTCATTGGCTACCAGTAAAATACCACATACGTTTTAAACACTGTACCATCACTTTTAAAGCCTTGCTTTTTGACCAACCTACATATCTCTTTAACTATTTAGTCCCACTTCAAAATTCAAGACTGCTTAGATCCTCCAACACAAATATGTTAACTGTTCCACTTTTTCGAACAAAATGGGGGTCAAGGGATTTTGCAGTTGCCGCTTAATTTGAGAACTGCGAGTACAGTCACCTCATTTAAAACAATGCTGAAGACTTTTCTTTTCGGTTCGGCTCTTCCCCACTGTTCCTCGGAGATCCGACGCCCAGTTGACGACTTAAGCTTTGGCTCTCGACATTGAGCTGATTTCGATTTGGATTCTGCGCCTCTGAGCTCGTATTTCGTATCTCCGAAGAGCTATGCGCTATAGAAGTTATCGACTTGAAAAAATGAGATGGCAATGTGTATGATAAGTTCAATGTGCCGTAATGGCTGCAGGACTGTATGCTCTCCGTGGAGTTGATATGGCACACGAATGAACGAGTCCAGTGACCATGGGTAAAAATCTAAAAGTCGGATGAAATATCGATATCAGACTATAAACCTGCACCTTTACCTTTTTTATCACCTGGGGCACTCACCAAAAAAATCTGATCCACACCTTCTTTTTAACGGATTCCTTGACTCTTTTCAGCGCATCTCCACATTCACAAGGCGTGATTGAGAGATAAAGTTGTGTGTCATCGGCATAAAGCTGGACACACAGACCATAATTTTTCTCTCTATTTTGGCGACAGGGAATGAGTACAATGAGAACAGCACTGGACCTAGAACCGATCCTTGTGGTACACCAAATAATATTTTCTGTTTTGTAGAAAACGAATCACCATTTTTGACTGTTTGTGTTGTATGACTCAAATATGAATCTAACCATTTCAGAGCTATGCCAGTAATGCCAAAGTCATATTCAAGTCGATGAAGTCGTATGGTGTGTTTTATTGTATCAAATGCGGAAGATAGATGAAGAAGTACTAAGATAACATCATTTCACTCACTCACTCACTCACTCACTCACTCACTCACTCACTCACTCACTCACTCACTCACTCACTCACTCACTCACTCACTCACTCACTCACTCACTCACTCACTCACTCACTCACTCACTCACTCACTCACTCACTCACTCACTCACTCACTAACTCGCTCGCTCGCTCATTCATTCACTCATTCATTTATTCATTCATTCATTCATTCATTCATTCATTCATTCATTCATTCATTCATTCATTCATTCATTCATTAATTCATTAATTCATTCATTCATTCATTCATTCAATCATTGGTACATGTACGTATGTATTTCTGCTGATTGGTGCTTTGTGTAAAAGCTTCATAAAGAATACTGTCGAGATGAACACTGCTAGGCATAAATGTAGTGCAACTGTTGCTGGTGCCATGTAATTTTTCTGATACTGGTGATGATTAAGATGATGATTACCGACTTTGTGATCCACACATAACACAAATTTACGATCAGCAGCGGAAGAAACAGTGCTTCTTGGGATTTGCTGCATCGGATACAACTGCTACACGCATTCGAGCTAATTAACACACGGGTGATTGACCTAATCATGCTAATGTTCACTTCATACTGGTCAATGCTGTCCCAATGCTGTCTCAACTTTAAATCAACAGTCTGTGGATTATATGTGTTAGCTAGGTCATATACATTATATTCAGAGTTCACAAGGTGAAGCTTCCATCTGACCGTAACAAATCCCTGAATATTCCTTCGGCGAATGACTATCAATAACATGTCTGACGAGTGCAACGCACTTCTGCTCTGCAAAGGCAAAATGCAGTATCGTGAAGTAAGCAGATACTGCATTTTGCCTTTGCACGGCAGACTTGATAGACAACTGTGCGACTCATATTCTCATAGCGGTTGACCCAGATCTACGACGTGTGATTGGTAGAGATCCATATCTACTATTACTATCTTAGTCGGTCGTTTTGAGATTTACCTGTCCGGTATGGCATTATTATCTTCAATGTAATGTACACACATTTCAGACACATTTAGTTTATTTCAAATAATCTAACTTCGAATCAGCAGGAAAATACAAATAATTATAAATACAGTGACATTGACCGCGTTGACCTCATTTGACCTATATAGTGTCGGGTGGGATTGGCTGAAATATACAGACAATTCAGAAATTAATATGACACAAATATATCACTGTAATCGTGTTGGTGGCCTTGCCCTGTGCTTTATTTGTGTCAATGTTGTAATAAGCTAGTATAATAGCGTACATATCACTCACACTGCCTGGTCGTAAGAACATAATCTACATACATGTAACATAATATCTGCCACTATTTGGCTCCAAGGCGACACAAATAATTACATGCTCGTGGTTCAAAAGTTGAGAATTTGCATCAAAACATTATAACACAAGAGAGAATATCATGGAAGCATCAGAAGATCAAAGTCATGTTTTTTACATCTCATTCTGTGTGATTATATCAAAGCAACGTTGCCATAGAATTCACGACGAATGTGTTGTGTCGTTGCCAATTACAGGTCTGATAATTGGGGCAATAGCTTTGAAGTGATGCATTTACGTATCACCCAACAGTAATATAACATCCATTATAATGAGCAGGCAATGCTCTTCGTCTGTGGGTGGATTGGGGTCTTCTCATTGCTCCGACAACCATTGCTCCGACAACCATTTCTCCGACAATCATTGCTCCGACGATCATTACTCCGACAACTATTGTTCCGACGATCGTTGCTCTGACGCCGAAAATGACATTTTTGATATTGAATAGGCCTAATTGTAGGCCTATGAGGCTCAAAATAATTATTTTTCGAAAAAAACCTTTAAAGTGACGCCACCAGGCTATATTAATATGCCTATTAAACAGGTAGGAAGGCAACCCCTTTTTAGGTTGCGATATTAATAATACTAGGTGGCGCCCTCACTTATAACATCGGTTTTCTCGTCTCGTCTTTTATTTATTATTTGTTTGTTATACAAGATACACTAAATCTAAGCTTCTGAAAGGATGCCTAAAATAATTATCAGTGATTATATGAACCCCTGCCTACACCAGTATCATCAGATTGTGGCTCAATACTTTTGATGCGTACTGTAACACAACAGTACACCCCTTAGTGACAAAAGGGCTGTCACTGAGTAATCCTTCACAAAAACAATTTTATTTTAATTACATATATTTGTCATTATAATTGTCTACACTCTACTTATATTTTTAAATTATCAAATTTGCTTTATGCCCATGTAATTGGTGTTTGACAAAATAAAAACGTGATAAAGTGAAAACGCTACACAGGATTTAAAATCACTGGGTACCGTCTCGCGGCCGAAGTGAATCGGCAGCACTCGGAGTGTGTGTGTATATAAAGACACACACACTCCGAGTGCTGCCGATTCACTTCGGCCGCGAGACGGTACCCAGTGTTTAAAATCGCCAAATGGAAAATGTGCAGCTGCATGTATACTTCCACGTGGCGTTGACGGTATTAACCTGCAATCTGTACATTTTTCCACAAACTCAATTGAACAGCAGGAGGGGGATTTGTAGAGTAAAATTACATTTTGACAAATATATGGGACTTTAAGCTATAGACGTTTTAGAAGGTATGCAATATGAAGTGAAACGATCATAATAGTTCATAAAACGTCTTTAGTAAACCTCTAATCACCTGACTATAGCTATAATAACAAAAACAAAAGAAACCAACCGGCCAAAATGTCTTGTTTTCCCACCCACAGAAATAAGGGCGCCCTCAATTATACTATCGCTAGACGACATCACCGATGTTATAAGTAAGGGTGCTAGTATTAATACTATCGCTAGCTAAAAAGGGGTTGCTCTCCTACCTGTTAAAAACAGTGTTTACATAGTTTACAGAACACAGTTTTTCACCATTTTTCTAAACAACGTTATAAATTTAGTTTTAAAACGACTTAGTGTCGACGCTAGAGAAAAGTTGAGAAAATGTAAAAAAAATATTTCCATTCACCATAATACAGTGCAACCTGCACATACAGGACTCTGTGCAAACCGGAATCCTATCTAAACCGTAATGATTATTTGGTCCCAAATTAATTACAGTATTACACTGAAAAGAATACTAATTAACCCTTTCCAAACCGGAACCTGTCTACTCTGAAAACCGGGCTCATTATTTTCCCAAAATGGATAAATTGTTTTGTATTTTACCTGTCCAAACCGGAATGGATTTTTTTTTTAATTTAAAAAATCGCATGTGGTGCACTATAAGAGTTGAACAGACCGGCGACAATGTGATATAGCATCCTGCTTGTTAAGCAATGGTAAAGGTGCGAAGTTAAGTGTTGTTAACATAGTTTTAGCGTTAGAGAACTTGTCACCACATTAACTTTGAGATTGGTAAGCTATTTTAACAACATAACGGTCTAAGAATTGGTCAATAAAATATTATAAGAAAATCATTGCTTAACAAAATATAAAACAATATTAAAAGTTCGTATCAATTCATGAACATATCAGTGCATTAAACACAAATAATTCTCAGGAAAATTAAACTGTTTTTGGTTAAATTTATTCTGTTTGTGACACTTAATGACCCAATAAATAAATAAATAGGTAAATATATTTGAATACTATCACCACTGGATTGTTTTTCTATATTATTTTTCTTTCTAAGTCAATGCATTTTTTGACATAACAATACTGTTACGTAGCATTATATCCAGCGTCACACATTGCGAAAAACATATTTAAAAACAAACGAGTGTAGTCCCCAGCAAACACAAAATATTTAACATTTGTACAACGTCGGCCCAACGTCTTCGACGTTGGTCCTACATTGTACAAATGTTATACAAATGTTTTGTGTTTGCTGGGTCGTCATCAACACTGAAACAGTTGAAAAATAAAACTGCGGCAATATATGTGATTAACTCCGTATCAAAAACACAGCTCCTATTGCTTTAATATTTAAACGAGCTTATGCTGTTATAAACAAAATTAATATGCTCAAAGAAACATCTCTCCTGCTCACTCCTGAAGATTCAATATTGTGGGCAGCCTGTATGCCCGATGTAGTACATGTATTAGTGTCGCCATAAATAATTTTAATTATTGTGTTGAGCACAATTCCCATATCTGTTCAGGTCTAGACAAATTCACTGGTTGAGATGATGTAGTATGTGGGCTATTTTCCATAAAGGGCTTAAAACAGAATCGCGTCGAGCTCCACTCATAATTAGGTTCTTGGTACCAAACCAAAGATAAACATCTTAGCAAAAAATCAAGAGGGGCGTACCTCTGTCAAAATTATTCGAAAAGGGTAAAGCGGGGTAAAATAGTACGCCATTACCGAATATTATATTTCGTATCATTTTATTACCAAAATTTGCAGATTTCTCCACATATGAGGTGTCTGAACCCAGGTTTTAATGGTCAACCAGCATTATAAAGCTAATTATAGGCGGGAAGTTTAAACAGAATTGTCCAAAAGGTAAGCTGGGACAAAATGTCCAGCTATAACCAAAAATGTTATTTTAAGTCATATATCGGCCAATATTACTGATATTTGCACATATGAAGTGTTTATACCCAGGTTTTGATGTATAAATATCATTTTAAGCCAGTTATAGATTGATAAGGTGTCTCCTTGCTGCCACTATCTGATGCTCCGTATTTGTTGGTTCAAATATATTCTAGATGATCTGATTCCACTATAACTACTTTCAGATAAGAGTTCGATAGGTAGTAGATCATCTAAGTCAGTGCAGTATGTATGCTACAATATTATGTTGAACAACGCCAGATTGGTATTGTTGTTTAGTTTAATTATTCGCTCATTCATGCATTCACTTAAATTAGAATATTGAAAAAATATGGGATCATACTTTAATGGGGACATTATTATGTCAGAATAAATATCTCAATTGCAGTATATGACATTATAATGTCAAGTATTGCATCATCATGTGAGAAAATCCTAGCTTAATATGAAAATATTACAGTGTCCACTGTCCAGTTATATCCCTATAATGCCAAGATGCTCTGGAGTTTTTTGGTTGTCAAACATTTCCCAGCATCAATCGGCAGTCGCTGTTTAGTTGACCTGATTCCATTATGACGTGTTCTATGGTGATATTTGTATATGTAGCAGATGCTCTAATGCAGTGTAATATAATGAAAAGATTATGCTGTTCGACAACCGGTTGGTATTGTCGTCCAGTGTATTATTCACTTAAATCAGAATACTGGTCTTGCTATCTGAAGTATGGGCTTGTACAATCAATTGCTTCAAATATTTTACGGAACTATTTTACCACTATAAATGGGCATTACAGATTCGTTTGTATTCTTTTCAAAAATTATATGTTATGACGTCCTAAGATAAACGAAAGGTGGGTGGAACAAATGCCATGTCCTTACTTAAATGCACATGTAGTTGATGTCAGCTTGCCCACTCCATTTTTTATCCAACGTTTGCTTCTTTTGTGACAATTGGTCCATGGTTTAACATGTATATTTTGATATAGCTGAATCATGTAGATTCAGTTTGGGTATTACAGTTTTGGAGAGATTTCTTCTTTTGCTATGAGACTTCTTGGAATTTCAGCTGATTTTCAAAATTATCCCAACTCCTGTCCATTGAAATATCTTTATAGTGTTTGGTACATTTATATATATACAAGACATCTACTCTGTCAACTTTCGTTTTGTACAATCTTCCAAGTTCAACGTGGGCCTGCATAAGATAACAATGGCCCATCAAATATTTTCATCCGTTGAAACTAACATTTAGGGATTCAGACATGTCAGTAGGGAGATCTTGTTCCCTGGCGGAATGCCGCCATGTCAGAATGAAATGGTCAATTAATCGGCGTGTACAAGCCACGTCTTGTTAGTGAAGGTCATTTAAAATCAGGCAAAATATTCCACTGTCCTCATGTTGAAGAATAGTTTAACTTTATCATTAAACCTGATGGGTCACCTCTGTTGATCCGAGGTTCAGGGAGTCATGTTAGCTGACACATAGTCATTGCCAGACGCATGGGGCAACAATTTATTTCAAACAAATATTGTAGGTTGATTGTCTTCATAACATATGTAAAACTATACGAAACATCACACCAGACACATATCCATTTAAGTGCCATGAAGGATAAAAATGTGCAACATGTACTGCAATTAATCACCCCTCACTGCCCGATCGAAAAGCTGGGAATAGTAAGTTTTCATAGAAGAATAAAAATATTCAAGTATCCATCACACACTAAAATAATGCCACATATATATTACATCATGAAACAATACCGTGTATTTTTATCATAATGCCATATTGCGATGTAAAACTGTCACATATGGATATTCTCACATACCCTGTTTTGATATCATGCTTTGATGTAGTATCATACATTCCTTATATTATAACATCAGAATGACATATATTGCAATAAATAGTGATTGCATACAAAATGCACAAAATATCATAACTTTGCAGTTGGTAATCCTCTTCATATTACATTTTTATATTATGGCGTTATTTGAATAGCATATTCTGGAAAAAAAAATAACCTGACACCATTATGTTATATTATGACATAACAATATCATATTCTCACATATAATGCAATATTTTAACACTGTATTGCCATACCACACCCTGATATTATAATGTAACACATGAAAATATATTATCTCACTATAGTGTAATATCGTAACATTGAGCTGTCCTTTCCTGTTATTGTAATCCCTATTTTGACATTAAATGTAACATATTCACTTGATAATGTCTCTGTTGCAGTCATTACATACAATTTGATATTTCAATAGAGTGGGCCTATATCTTTACATAATAATTAAAATCCTGGAATGTAATATTTAGACATTATAATGTCATATTATGCTATTAAAATATTTGTTCTGACATTATGATGTCGCTTCATTAAAATATAATACCATATCGTTCCATTAGTATAATTGCAGTGAATATATGAATAAGCTGACATATACTGAACAGCAATACAAATCTGGTGTTGTTCAACATAATATTGTTAACATACAAACTGCACTTTCTTTGAAGATCTGCTACATATCAAACTCCTAATTGCTTGGAAGACGTTTTAATGGAATAAGATCAACTAAACAGTGGATGTGACTAAATATTTGACAACCAAAAAATACGGAGCCTTAGATAATGGCAGCAAGATCTAGTCAACTGGTCAATCTATAACGGGCTTTTAAATAATATTTGACAATCAAAGCCTGGGTATAGACACCTAATATGTGCAGATATATGTAAGTTTAGCCCAGATATGCCACAAACTAGAATTTTCGGTAATGGCGGGTCATTTTGGCCCAGTTTTTTTGGACATTCTGTCAAAGGTAAAATTCCTATAACCGGCTTTATTATGTTAATTAACAATCAAAATCTTGATATTGACACCTCATAATGTGCATATATCTTTAATAATGGCGGATATATGATACAAAGTATATCTTTTGTGGTAATGGAGGAACATTTCGCCCCGGTTTCCAATTTTCGGATCATTATGACAAAGGTACCCCACCTCAATTTTTTGGCTAAGATGTTTATCTTTGTTTTGGCATCGATAAATCTAATTATGAGTAAAGTTCGACGGAAAATTATTTTTGATTATTCATCCTATAGACTAATGTGTTGCAAATAAAAATGTATTGACCAAATTACACAACTTTTGATTTTCATGGTTATGTTTAAACATGTTTAAGGTCACAACGTCAAAATTGATATTTGTATTGCAAATAATTATTTATCACTGTTATCGATTATATTCATGTTTTGTTTTCCACACCAGATAACTTATGTACAACATTATATTACACTGCTCACCCTAGACACTGCTCCTTCGCATGTTAAAATGTGCAGATGGTTGACGTCATATGTCCCCCGCTCTCAATTTCAAGTATTGTAGTAAGCTTGTGATTGGCCGGCTGTCTTGCTAAAAGGAATCGCTCGGCTGGCGAGAATATTATGGTGGCGGAGGGGTGGGTGTAGACAGACACCTGTGTGGAGCCCAGCAAACGCGAGCATTTGACCCAATGCTGTTTCAATATTGGCCCACCGCCAACGGCGCTGGACCAACATTGAAACAACATTGGGTCGAGTCTTCGTGTTTGCTGGGAGAGCTGTCCGCATTTTGATACACGCGTGCCGTCTGTGTCTGGTCGGAACAGGCAGCACAGTGCTCTGTGTAAATTATATACATTCGTTCAAGTGTAAACGCAGTTTCAAAAATGAGTCCCTGACCCTACACTAGAGCATGCAGAATATGAAAACAACGGATTTTATGTTAAATAAACATGTTTTTATGTAAAATGTTTTCAGCATTTAAATATTTGATTCGTGCACTTATCTGACCTCTTAACCCGTTGAACACGAGATTATTATGCTACTGAGCTCTTTCTGAAACGAGATTATTTTATGACGTCATAGTTATCTCATGCAATCAAACCCGGAGATCTCCGGGCCTCGTATCTGATTGGTCTCCCTAAATTACGGAGATCTCCGGGGCTCGTCACAAACGGGTTAAACATAATATGTTAACAACCATATTATGCAGTCCAGTCCCGTTAAAAATCATCGTTATTATTTTTGTTTGTACGTACCTGCACCTGTTTCTTATCGACCCATTGCAATTTATATTTCAGTTTTGTTGTCACATATGTTGTAAACGACATTTTTATGTCTTTCAAAATGTAAATAATTATCATGGCATTGTCCTATAAATTGACCGTCCGATGCAACTAAATTAGGTTGAAGAGTTAGTATTTGAAAATAAATGTTCGCAGTGCTAAACGCGCATGGAGAGAACTGTTTTCAAATGAATACTTCATAGATTGAAGTGAGTCATAATATGATTTTCTGTCGTTTCCTTAGTGTATTTTCCAGCTGATGTGTAATGTCGGACTGACATTCAACCTAATCATGAAAGTGGTCCTATTGCACTGTGGTCTGCTTGTATCATGCGATGCCATATCTGTAGGCCTATATCATGCATAATGGTGTATATATATTTGAATATGGCCGCCGGCCTATCAAGTCATCCATATTAACCCTTTAACCGCCAAAATTATTCAATCTGAATTTTCATCCACTTGATGTTGTGTCTCGCTGCATGACGCGCTCCACAACTTCAAGTGAGTGAAAATTATTCAGATTTGACAAAATGGAGGTCAACTGTTTTCAAATATTGCCGATTGATGTCGCATTTTATCGTTAACAAATTTAAAAGATGGTACTTATTGTGCTAATAAAAAATGAAAACCCGAATATATGAGGCACCGGCGGTTAAAGGGTTAAGCTCAAAGCACAAAAATAGTCGTTCCTTATTTGTTTAATTAAATCACTGTCCTTGAGAATGAAATTAGTGTTTAATTAGCAAAATCGACAAATATTTGGTATCGAATGAGACAAATATGAGTCGTTTTCACCCACTTGAAACAATTTTTATATTTAAGGGCTTAAGGGATATGTATATGCATGCCCAATTTCTTTGAATACAGAGCACAGTACCTGAGTAAAATTCAGACCATCTGATTTGTCAGATTGTTGCAAATTAGGCCCAACGTTGGATCAGTATATAGAATGATGAGCCGGCGTTGGCCATGTTGACAAAGCAAGTGGTCTTAAAATCATGTTTAATAGCGGCATCACCGGAGGTAGGGGATGATAGGGAAAAAAGACACAAGACGAGAGTCGAGATTAGCCATTCGCGTCTTGGACATAGTGAACTATTTTTGCAGCTTGAAACTGACACAGATTAGTCCCGAGAGGTAGACAAGTTGACCCCAAGACTCTCATTTAGCAATCGTTTCTGGAATGTCAATAGTGCACGCTCAGCAAAACACCATTATCTTAAAGAAGGTCAGTCGTTTCGCTTCACTGGTTCACAATGTTCACTTATGATGGACCCCACTCCTTCGAGCGTTGACCATTCTGCGCATGCGCCCACAACCTATGCTGAACGAATTGTAACGATGCACCTCTACTTCAAAGTAGGTGGTCTTCATGATTCGCAAAGCATGGTCAAAGTTCACAGGCCCGGGGTCCTCCGCAATGAAGATATTTTGGTTCAGTGAAGCAGGACGAACCAGCTGTTTATCATCACTTGTGTACCTAATTAACTTGTCCTGAAAGACACGCAAATATGGGGGAAATACTACACGTTTGACATAAATAAGCTACATGTCGATGAAATATAAAGTTGCTGTTTTCGAACAGTGAAATGTGATCGCTTACGTTTACGACAGGTTACGCTATGCAATCAAAGCGCACAATGTCACGACAATAACGTAATCAGTGGTAATTATATCGTGGTGCTATCACACGGGATTCAGTAAAAGTATTTGGAAAATGATTTTTTGACATTGACATGTTCGTGTGATCTATAATTTATTTGATGGCACTTTCCAAAGATCACCATTATTATAGGAAGGTAGATTTTAGCGGCATTTATTGTGGAGTTAAAGGGACAGGCCCAGGCTAAAATCATCACAAAATCGGTGATTTTATTTTGGCTTCTTAATATGACCATATGATGTAAATATATCCATAGACTAGAACAGCAAACGTTTTTTTAAAATTTTTCTGCTGCGCATTCACCAGTTAGGGTAGATATAGAATAGAATAGAATCTTATCGACCCGCTGCGAGCTAATAGTAGTAGTGGTAAATCATTTATTAAAGTCTCACTCTTATTTCACAAAGATCACTCAGAGTTTGGGTTGCGAGAGACACATACTAAAATATTCAAGACATACATAAAAACATAGTAATAAGAGATAAAAGTTATGGAAGGCGAGTAAAACGTTGTGCATACTTACATACATGCTTAAATACATACATATACATAAATACATGTACATACATTCCCATACCTAATTATATTCATGTATTATCTTAACTAATTTATCACATTGCTCCTTATATTAATAATTTTAAGGCAGGTTTTGGCACATTTTGAAACTATAGCATCATTAATAAATAAAAACCGTAGCTTAGCGTCTTCGTCATAAGACATAAAATCAGAGTTAATATAACACGCCTGCGTGAACAAGCTTGCCGTACACCATTATACATAGGACAACTCAATAAAACATGTTTTTCATCCTCAACACAATTTTCACAAAAAATACAAAATCTGTTATTTACAGGTATACCGAGGTAGCGACCCAGCTCTAAATTAATAGGAGCTACACCACTTCTGAACTTGCTAAGCGCACTCCGCTCTTTAACAGATTTTATCTTGATCACATACTGCTCTACGCCATATTCATCTTTCAACTGCCTATATGTCCTTAACTTATTTCCACCGACACCTCTTCTTTCCGTTTCCCTGTTGATCGTACTATGCCAGTCACTTACACATTTACGGATACAATTATTCCTCACGAGGCTGATCATTTCTTGCTTGCTATTACAACACTCTATCTCCTTCTCTATTCCTAACTCTTTAAGAAATTCACCTACGCGACCAGGCCAGCTCTTTTGTCTTATACCTGATGACGTGCCTGCCCAAATAAAAACACTTTTATTTAGCCTATTATCCGACATATTAATTAATCGATGGTACTGTCTTGTCATCTCCACGCGTTGTTTACATAATGGTGGTATGAGACCCATGTCACCTCTAGCAGCGGCAGTGGGCGCGTGTTGACCGAGCCCCAGATAAAACCGACAGGCCCTAATATGTACGGCTTCAATGGCGGGGTAGCTCCGATTGCCCCACACAGATGCCCCGTAATTAACAACAGACCAAACTAGACAATTATATAATTTCACGAAGCATTCATATGGAACACCTCCATTTATTTTTATTTTTGAAATCAGTTTTCCCAAGTCTTTTCCCATAAGGCAGCTGTCTGTGGTGACCTGCTCCGCAGAGCTACAGCAACTCCAAGCCTCCATGGGCCTGGAGAAGCGAGCATCCACCTATTTAGAGAATAAATTCCCGTATTTCTTATTTTTGACATGGTTGTCAATAATTAGAAATCAGGAATTTCGTCTCTATATCTAGCCTGAGTGGTGAATGCGCAGCACAAAAATAAAAAAAACTTTTACAACTCTAGTCTATGCACATGTTTACATCATATGGTCATATTAAAAAGCCAAAATAAAATCACCGATTTTTTATGATTTTAGCATGGGCCAGTCCCTTTAACTTTTTCATAGAAAGTAGGTAATGTAACTGTTTTTTTCACACACCAAGTTGAAGAACATGGCGTACTCTTTCAGATACATTTCCTCATTATTTTTCTATTTTCAGGATAAACGTAATTAATTAAGTCACCTTCAAATGTCTCTTTTCCATAATATGTAGAAGATAAACATGATGAATTGCAACGAGATTTGTTTCAAATTATTATAGAATTTGCTAGATCATACGATGTATATTTGTACCTACTTGAAGTTGTCTCTCGCTATACTGTGACTCACAACTTCAAGTGGCTACACATATATTCATTGCACAATGTGGAGATGAGGATTAATTGTCGAGATGTTGGCGTAACAAAACACCTGCTGGTAAAACCCACTAGACATCTAAATATTGAGATTAGTTTAACCCTACATATCCCGGTAATTTAATTTAATTTTCACCCACTTGAAGTTGTGCCTCGCTACCGCGACCCACAACTTCAAGAGGGTGAAAATTACTTATATGGTTGTTTTATTTGAGACTAAACATGTATAAATGTTGATGAATAAACGGTGATTTAATTTCCAAGACCAGTGATTTTGTCGGGAAATAGAACATATTTAAAACGACTATGCTGCTCTGATTATATATTCACTCAAGTCTATTTTTGCAAAAAAAACCAATCGAAATTGATCAGGCTGTGGCACATATTAATATTAAAGTAGGTGGATAGTCACAATTTGTTGAGCATATTAGGTTGTATGCCCACCTGCATGCGCAGCTTCGCATGATATGATCAACGTGGTAATTTAAGTAGTGGAGTCCGTCAGAAGTAAATATTAGGAATCAGTGAAGCAACATGACGGACTTGCTAAGACAAAATGATAATACGTCAATAATTTTTTTTCTGTGCGGTTCTTTTGTAGTTTTATATATTAAGCACTACGCTATAGTATGGTGTTCGGATAGGGCCAAGTCGCACTTTCGCTGTTTGAAATATATCTCTGTTTCGCATCGCCCTTTCTTAGTTTCGCACTTGTTGTTTCGCAGTCTCGTTGTTTCGCACTTCCGTTTTTTCATACTTTGTTTTTGACCAGTAGTTTACATGTACCATGATATACCTTGCTCAATGATGATATATCACGCATGAAAACACCATGATCTACCTACCATGGAACATCATGGTTCAAAGCTGCAGTGGTAAACCATGGTTTTAACCCTTTAACCGCCAAATTATTCAATTTGAATTTTCACCCACTTGAAGTTGTGTCTCGCTCAAGCGATCCACAGCTTCAAGTGAGTGAAAATTATTCAGATACGAAAAAATGGAGGTCAACTGTTTTCAAATAATGCCGATTGATGTCATATTTTATCTTTAACATGTTTAAAATGTGGTACTAAATGTGCTAATAAAAAATAAAAACCCGAATATATGCGGCACCGGTGGTTAAAGGGTTAATGACCCAAATGACCATGATTAATCATGGTTGACCAGGGCTGTGGACCACGATAGACTGTTGTCAGAATTAGGTCAATTTCCAACCATGGTCGTGGTGAACCATGGTGTTGTATGCATGTTTCACCATGGTGAACCACGGCTGGTCATGGATGACCATGGTGTCATATCACGTGGGCCTAAGCACCAGGATATATTTATCACAGATCTGATTCACCCTCACACAACCTGCAGAAAATTGCGGTCATGAGATATACTTCTTAGATCGGCTTCAGATAGAGCAAGGTGCCACCTGGAATGGACATCAATGACATCTTTTTTTGAATCCTTATGATGTGTGCGAGCATACAAATTCATGTAAACGTGCATCTCCGGCTGCGTTTGGCTAAAATAAGCTAATATAATATATTCAAAATGACCGCCAAATTATCAAATTTGTGAAAAAAATAATATATTGGCCATAAACATTCATTGATATACGACTGAAGCCATAATATACCCTTGTCAAACTTACATCAACATGTTTTTATTATAACAGACAAAAAAATGGCTGCTGAATTACAGGCAAAATGGCGGCCAAAATAGCTAAAAATCGAGGGGAAAATGTGCACTGGCTATATTATGGCTGTCGGTAAAGTGTCACCAGGAAGGGGAATTTTGGCCACTATTATTTTCACATAGCTGGACCACTCAGAGGCCAGAATCAACCTGTTGATCAGGTAACTGCCGCTGCTTTGCTGAAATATGACCAAAAATGTACATTACCTATGTGCGATTTTGATAAATCGAGCGTAATACACATTTTCGCACACTGAGTAGTCAAATGTTGATCTATATTAATATATTTAATATCAATAGAAAGCTACATACACAAACGCTCACATGGATTTAAAATGTTTTGTGTCCGATCATAGACAAATGCACGAGAGAGCTTTAAGTTCGTATTTTAAACCTTAATTTTACTTATTTTTCATACTTTTCCAGTAAATAGTTAAAATACTTTTCTCCAAGCTGATTTTTGTAAGGTATAAATGTTTTCTTTTGATTCAGAAATGTTATAGAACTAATGTTTACTCTACATAAACACATTTGGGATAAAAGATAATGAGTTATGTGAACATATTACACACTGTTTTGGTTGGACGTAGAAATCAGCGCACTTGTCTTTAGGCTCGGGAAAATCGACTGTATCTAACATTTCTTTCCAATGAGTAGTCAAATTTTTAGCTTTATCAATATATTATCGATATACAATACATATGCTATAGAGCATACCCTAATCGAAATTAAAAATAACAAAGTAAATATTCATTTGCTATATTTTGAACGGAAATTAAAATTAAAATATAAGATAGAGGCCATACACTGACTTAAATAGGAACTAAATGACTGCGGTGATTGGCCGATCTCGTCATGTGATCACTCTTCTGAACCACTCTTCGATTGTTTAGGGGTAGTTTGCTAAACTAGGTCCGGTCTGTCGATAGAATAATTTGCTTATTTTAGCTGTGTTAAATAGATAATTCGACAATATTACCTCTCACTTCTATTCAATTCATGCGCAATGGGGTATTATTATTTACATATTATATAATTATAATTTCCCTTTTTCAACAGACTTGCACTGACAAACTTGGATGCACGCTGACACTCTGGACACGGCGAATTGTGTATATTTGTAATAAGGGTATACCATACACAGCTAACGGAAATATTATATGGAGTGATATAAGTTTATCATGAATTCCACGAAAATGTGGACGTCATAATTAGCATGATCATGATGATTTTTTTTTAATATCACTCTAATCACACAATAGTTTTAAGTGCATCTATTATTCTAACGTATATCACACCTCCGACAAATAGATTAAAAACTGTTTTATTCGACATTGGTGCTCTGATTTAGGGGTTAAACAAAGTGTGAGTGTGAGTAAGGACATTATATATTGTCGTCTAGTGGTCACGTAATCTCTAGTGTGGGACTTGCCTGCACGTACTGCCTATTTCTGATATATCCTAATCACGCAGAGTGGACATGCATCACAGAAGCATGAAAGAAGTATGTTATTGGATCACGACTAATATGACGCTTACCTTTTTTCTCCAGTGTATCCAATCATGGTAATGGTATAGTTAATACACAAAACGAACACATATCTGTCACAATATCGGCCAAATTAGTCAAATGCTGCCATCATAAGACAAACAGCAGTATAATTATGCAGTTGATGATTTTGTCTTATGCGAAGGTGGACGACAATAGCTGTTCACTTTAAAAGAAACCAGTGACTGTCGTTTGCTTTGGATAAAAGCAACCATGTTAATAGTGTAATATACAATCAATGATAAAATGACGGGTTTCAAAGATTGTGGTACATGTATATGTCCTCATTCTAACACATGTCAACATCAAGCGAGATTTAAGACGAGTGGCCATTTTTGGTTTTGCTTATTTGAAGGTGAATGACACCAAAGATAGAATGCTAACCGACATATTCGTTTTCAGTATACCCAAATTATGTTAAAACAAGCGTAAAAAATAATTTGCGCTCAAATTTCGTAGGAAGTTCGATGCTTCATATTTCAGCCCATGCTATATACACATATTTTCAAAAATGGATGCAATAATCTCGCATTTAAAAATATATGTCATGTACAAATCTAAATAACACTCGTTTTCAAGCATATACACATCTGGGTTTAGAAAACACAACTCAAATGGCCAATAATTATGTTTTAATAGGTCGTTTCCTTTCACAAATTGTTAACTAGCTTGTTTTGTTGTCGATTTTGGTTATTTTGAGATAAAAAACATGTTTTAACGTATTTAGTCTACTGCATCATGCATTAGATCATTAGAACGGAAATTTAATTACCTTTTATATGGTATATTACATGTGTAGATCTGTAATGTAGAATAGCAACGACAGACGTTTTGCGTAACCCTACCCCCTAATTTTAGACAGGTTTGGGGGTACCCCCTATAAATGGTCAACAAAAAATTCGTCACTATTTTTTTGCTGTTAACATCTCATCTCAGGCTTTGGACATATCAAGGTTAAAACAGTTGGTGTGGGTGAGCTGTTGGAGGGGGGGGGGGGGGGAAGGTTGCACGTAGGATGCTAGTAGCACATGGCCTATTGTATTATGCAAAGGCAAATAGCAATGAGTGTTGTTTTCTTTGCACGCCAGTCACAGCAAATGCTGGGATAATGATGCAGGGGATAATTGCCCCAATTTCACGTGATGTTAGCAGGTGTTGAGATGCAGCGATATATCTCGGGTCTTTTTAATGGTGATGAGACATTGAAACAATGCGCAGGGGCGTGTGCTTTGTAACAATGCCATCGCCACCTGGTCCCCTGATGCCATGCAAAAGCATAAGCCAGTAACTTCTCACTTGAGAAGTGAAGAGCTACCGCTTTATGGTTTTCACGCGACATCGCAGTTGTAAAGATGTAGATAAAGATGGTGAATAATCATGCAAGGTGATCTATCAACGACAATATGTCCACTAGACCTAAAATGCCACCAATAGTATAGTAAAAGTGTCTATCAGTTTATCTTGGTCTGTTTTTACTTAGTTCGTGTAGTTGGACAAAAACGGTTATATCAATCAATCAATCAAAAAAAAAAACTTCTATAGCGCCTATAGCCTCAGAGGACCGAGCTCAGAGGCGCACAAATCCTTAGCGTGATCATGTGTCATAATCGAGGCCAAATCAGGTTTGTCAACAGGGAGCCGGGCTGCTGATCGGAGCTAGGGTGGGATTTAAGTTTCCGGAATGTTAAAAATTGTTTCGGCATTACGTATTGGCAGAGGCAGGGCGTTCCATAAGGCTGGGTCAGATAGAGAGAAAGCTCTTGACCCAGTCTTAGTTTTTATACGAGGAACAACAAATCTATTTGAATTTGTGGAGCGTAGATATTTTGAGCATTTTGGACGACCAAGTAAATCCGCCAGATATGCAGGTTGGTTGTCTTTTAGGGTTCGGAAGGTTATTGTGCATATTTTTAAATAAATGTGAAACTTAACAGGAAGCCAATGTAATCGTTTTAGAATAGGAGTGGAACGACTAAAACGTGGGGCCTGGGTTACCACTCTTGCAGGACAGTTCTGAACGCGTTGTAATCTAGCGATATCCTTTTCTTGTATATTGTGAAACAGTTACAATAATCTCACTTGATACTGACCAGTGCCACTGCAATTTGCTTGGCAAGCTCTAAGGACAGACTTTTTCAAATTCGACGTAAATCATGGATGTGATAGAAGCATGCCCTACTTGTTTGTGATATATGTTTTCGGAAATTCAAGCTACTGTCGAATACTACACCAAGATTTTTGGCTGATGCAGATGGATTTGTGTCTTGAACTAGAATTAAGCATGATAAATTACTTAGGATTTTTTCTCGCTGAAGTCTTACTAGGATTAAGCTTCAGCTTAGACCCTTTCATCCAGGCGACACGGCCATTACACAATGTTTCAAATTCTCGAGAGATTCCTTAGCGTTGGAAACGGATAGAGACATGTAAATTTGAGTATCCTCGGCATAAAGATGGTGGTTTATGTCAGAGCTGGAGATGATAGCGGTGGGTGGCGTAGTGTATAGGGTAAAAAGCACTGGTTTCAACACAGAGCCCTGTGGAACTCCATATGAGAGTGTGACTTTATCTGACGGAGTGTCTTTAATTTTTACGGATTGTTGCCTATTTTGCAAATAACAAGAAAACCAAATTTGAGCCTGCCCAGATATTTCATACCAATCCTAAATCTATTTGTTAATGTAGCATGGTCAATGGTGTCGAAAGCGGCCGACAGGTGAAGCAAGGTCAGAGCTGTAACCTCACCCTGGTCCATACTAATAATTATATAGTTATGTACTTTCAGTAGCGCTGATTCTGTGGAATGATGTTTCCTGTAGGCTGATTGTATAAATTAGATAGATGGTTACTTTTTAAATGAGCTTGCATCCGATTGGCTACTACTTTTTCTAAGATTTTGAAAATGAAACTCAAGTTGGATACAGGCCTGTAAATTTTTCAGTTCGTTTTTAGGAAGAAATGTTTTTTTAAGTAGTGGTCTTACATGAGCTTCTTTGAAATTTTGAGGAAATGTACTAGTTTCCAATGAAATGTTAATTATATCAGTGATGGGAGTTATTATAACACAATCATTTTAATTACGTCTCATTATGGGACACAATGGAAATAATCATGCTACATTTTCAGAGTTGCCCAAAAGACGAAAAAAATGCATTTCAAACTATGGTCATAAGATCAGATGATAGCGTGACACTAATTAATGAAGCGCTCACATGGCTTTTTCTCTCGTTATTAAGATTTCTTCTTTTAAGTTTCAATACTGTTATTAAAAATAATTGCATAAGTAAATACGTTTATCTTAATATTAATACCTTACCCCCAATTCAGACATGATTAAACAAGGTGAATGAATTTTGCTGATTTCTTAGTCAATTTTCAAAAGATTTTAATACACTATTTTTTGGTCATTGTGGAATTTAAAAACACATTGCAAATAATGGAAATATATGTTTTACTATTTCACAAATTATTTATTTTTTTAGCCATTTCAAACATGGCTTTGAGCCATACCGCCCTATTCGTGAGAGCCAAGCAGTTCCAGCAATATTTAGAAGGGGGAATGTCCCTTTGAACTAGTGTCACGTCACTTTCAAAAGACACATACGATTGTGACTCATAACTCTCATTCACCGTGGTTGAGTGTACTGGTTATGGCTCTAACTCTTAATTGCTTAAAAATTTTTTTCGAAATTGTAATATATGTCGGCATCAGAATGGCATATAGTCCAGTTGTCAAATGGCATATTTTTACTCAAGCGTGTTTCGCGGTATGGACGATGTTTTATGATTGATTCTGGTTCTAAGGGATGTCCTGAGCTGGAATCAGCCGGGTGCCACTTTGGCACCCTTGGGCGGAATTTTTCAAGGGCAAAAACAAAATGGCCGCCAAATATTTCAAGGTCAAATATGATTTTTTAACAAATGAAGCCAGGAACAAGTGTAATACCTCATTTTCATGTGATTTTGACTGGGCAATCCATTTCTTGTATTATTTTGATGACTCGAGGTCATCTTCAAGGTCAAAAAGACAATTTCAAGGTCAAAGAACCAAAAATACCATTTTTAACAAATAAAGATAGGAACATGTGTAATACCTCTTTTACATGGGATTTTATCTGAAATTAATGTATGGTATTATTTTGTTGATCCAAGGTTAGCTTCTAGGTCAAAAGACCTTTCCAAGGTCAAAAAAAAATGGTTGCCAGATATTTCAAGGTCAAATATGATTTTTCAACAAATGAAGCTAGGAACAAATGTAATACCTCATTTTCATGTGATTTTGACCGGGCAATTCATTTCTTGTATTATTTGCATGATTCAAAGTCATCTTCAAAGTCAAAAGGTCAAAAAGCAAGGTTAATTAAGCAAAATTACCGTTTTTAACAAATAAAGCTAGGAACATGTGTAATACCTCATGCAATTTTGACTGGGCATTCCATATCTGATATTATTACGATTATTCAAGTTCATCTTCAAGGTCAAAGGGGTCAATTTCAAGCTGAAGTAAGAGAAAATATCATTTTTAACAAATAAAGCTGGGAATGTGTGTAATACCTCTTTTTATGGGATTTTGACTGACAAATCCAATTATAGTATTATTTGAGTGATTAAAGGTTATCTTCAAGGTCAATTTCAATTCAAGATCATCAAAATTCAATTAACAAACATAAATAGCAAAAAGTGTTCTATGTCTTTTTAGTGTAATTTTGACAAATAATCTATTTCTGCTACTATTTTTATGATTAAAGGTCATTTTCAAGGTCAGTGTTTCAATTTCAAGGTAAGGTAAGCGAAAATATCATTTTCAACAAATAAAGCTAGGACAATATCTTTCCGGTATGATTTTGGTTATTTGAGGTGCTGGGCAATGGGGAGGCGTCGAAGGACCATGGGGAGGCGTTTTTCTCTTTAATATGCCTCTTCATTGACCTTTGGAGCACACATAATAAATTGTCTTGATGTATCTTTAACTGGATAATCTAATTCTAGTAGGGTTTTGATGAATAAACATCATCAGAGTGAAATGATCAGACAACTAGAAGGCATCAAAGGGTCACGGAGAGGCGTCAAATAGCGACGAAAAAGCATAAAATATCAATGGAGAGGCGGTAAAAGGTGACACAGAGGCGCTAAAGAGCGAGTAAGAAGGGTTAAAAGAAAATGAGTAGTCATTAAAGGGCAATGAGGAGGCATTGAAGGGCAATGAGGAGGCGCTGAATGGCAACGAGGAGGCGTTAAGGGGCAAAAATGGGGCGTTAAAGAGCGACAAGATGCATTAAAAGGTGGCGGGATGGCATGAAAGGGCTATGAAACGGTGACAAGGAAGTACGGTAACGGTTGACGGGGCGGTGCTAATGGTTGATGGATAGGTGTCTAAGTGCAATGAGAAGGCATTAAAAAAGACAGAGAATCCTTAAAGGGCAATGGAGAAGCGTTAAATGGTGACGGAGAGACGTCAAAGAGCGATGGAAAGGCGTTAAAGGCCGAAAAAGTGTTAAAAGGGATGTGGATGCATTAAAGTTTGATGGACAGGCGCTAATAGGCGCTGCAGATGATTAAATGGCGATGCGAATGTGTTAAAGGGCGATGGCGAGGCATTAAATGGTGATGGGAAAGTGTTAAATGGCGATGGGAAGGCGGTAAAGGGTGATGAGGGGTCGTTAAAGGGCGACCATGAAACGTTAAACGACTATAAAAAAGCGCTGAAGGGCAATGGGGAGAAGTTGAAGTGTGCTGGATAAGCGTGTGAGGGTGAGTAGAAAGTGTTAAAAACAACGGAGCATTGCTAAAGGGCGACAGAGAAGCGTTAAATGGTGACTGAGACGTCAAAGGGCAACGGAAAAGTAATAAAGGTTGATGGAGATGCATTCAAGGGTGATGAAGAGACGCTAACAGGCGCTGCAGATACGTCAAATGGGGATGGGAAGGCGTTAATGGGCAATGAGGAGGCGTTGAGGGACAACGAAGAGGCGCTAAGGGTGACGGGATGTGTTGGTGGGTGGCATGAAAGGGCTATTGAATGGCGTTAGAGGGTGACGAGGAAGCATTAAATGACAGGTGATGCGGTGGTGCTAAAGGGTGATGGATATGTGTTTTAGGACGATAAGAAGGCGTTAAAGATGACGGGGAATCACTAAAGGGCAACTGAGAAAAAAAATTTATGACGGAGAGACGTCAAAGAGTAACGGAAAGGCGTTAAACGGCCAAGAAAAAGTGGTAAAGGTTGATGGAGATGCACTAAAAGGTTGATGGAGAGGCGTTAAAAAGGTGCTGCAGATGCGTTAAATGGTGATGCTAAAGGGTTAAAGGGCAATGAAGAGGCGGTATATGGTGATGTAAAGGCATTAAATGGCGATGGGAAGCCAGTAAAGGGCAATGAGGAGGCGTTAATTTTCACCGAAGAAGCGGTAAAGGGTGACGGAAAGGCGTTAAAGGACGAAGAAAAAATATAAAGGTGGACCCAAAAGCATTGAAGGGCAATGAGAGACAATAAATGGCGATGGGGAGGCGTCGAAGGACCATGGGGAGGCGTTTTTCTCTTTAATATGCCTCCTCATTGCCCTTTAATGCCTTTTCGTTGTCCTTTATCGCCTTCTCATTGCCCTTTAATACCTCCTAATCGAACGTTAGAACTTTTCCATCACTCTTTAGCACATCTTTGTTAACCCGTTTGTTACGAGCCCCGGAGATCTCCGTGATTTAGGAAGACCATTCAGATACAAGCCCTGGAGATCTCCGGGTCTGATTGCATGAGATAACTATGACGTCAGAAAAAAATCTCGTTCCAGAACCAGCGCAGTAGCATAATAATCTCGTGTTCAGCGGGTTAATTGCCATTTAATGCCTTCGAGCCGATGTCTTCACCTTGAGCATGTTTGATCATTTAAACCCTACAGAATTAGATTATCCAGTCAAAATAAAACCCAACACAAAGTAGTATACGTGCTCCAATTTCTAGCTTATACGCTAAAACATATATTTGACCTTGAGGATGACTTTAAATCACCAAAGTAATAGGAAAAAGACATCAAAATAGTATCAATAATAGATTATTCAGTGAAAAATCACGTCAAAAAGACGTATTACACTTCTTCCTATTTTGTTTCGAAAAGATCATATTTTTACATTCTGATCTTGGAAATGACCTTTAGACCTTGAAAATGACATTGTATCAACAAAATAATACCATAAATGTTTTTTTCAGACAAAATCACACGAAAAAGAGGTATTACACATGTTCCTAGCTTGATTTGTTAAAAATGGTAATTTTGCTTATTTGACCTTGAAATTGACTTTTTCACCTTGAAGATGACCTTATGTCATGAAAATAATGAAATGGATTGCCCGGTCAAAATCACACGAAAATGAGGTATTACACTTGTTCCTGGCTTCATTTGTTGAATAATCATAGTTGACCTTGAAATATCTGGCGGCCATTTTGTTTTTGACCTTGGTAATGCCCTTTCGGCCTTGAAGATGACCTTGGATCACCAGAATAATACCACTAATGGATTTTTCAGACAAAATTCAACGAAAAAGAGGTAATACACATGTTCCTAAATTTATTTGTTAAAAAGTGTATTTTTGCTTATTTGACCTTGAAATTGACGTTTTGACCCTGAAGATGACCTTATATCATAAAAAGAATACAAGAAATGGATTGCCCAGGCAAAATCACATGGAAATGAGGTATTACACTTCTTGTTCCTGGCTTCATTTGTTGAAAAAAACATATTCGACCTTAAAATATCTGGCGGCCATTTTGTTTTTGTCCTTAAAAAATCCCGCCCAAGGGTGCCAAAGTGGCACTCGGCTGATTTTTGCTAGGGACACCCCATAGTAACAAAATCAATCATAAAACATCGTCAATACCGCAAAACACGCTTTAGTCAAAATACACTGGACTAATAAGTGAAGTTCCAAACTTTCAATTTTCATTCCGGCTCATGGTGGGGATCAACTGAATGAGTGATAATGTTCAGCAAAAGGTAGCTGCGACCAAACGGCCTGTTCAATTGTTAATGCCATCAATAATTGTTATTGTTTGGTCTCAAATTAAAGAAATATATAAGTCATTTTCAACCACTTGAGGTTGTGGATCGCGGTAACGAGATACAACCTAAAATGTTTAAAAATTTAAATAAATTAAGCTAGCAGGGTAAGGGTTAACACGTTTCGACTGAATTCTTTATTACTCTTTGACTATTTGTAATACAAGGTGCGCCCATATACGGGCTATTTTCAAAATATTTGAGCAAAAACAGTAAAGACATGTCTTCAACATTTTTACGAAAGGTTTGCATTATTTCATTATTTTTATCATTTAATCAGTTAAAGACATGTATTTAGAACTCAGAATTTTTTTCACAAGCCTTTATCTTGGAAAATCAAGTTTTTATTCGATATAATATGCTTGATTTGTCTTCACTGTGAGGTATCTGGAATGGGTTTGCGATTTTTTGAAAACTTGTTAACCCGTTGAGCACGAGATTATTATGCTACTGCTGAGTTTCTAAAACGAAATTATTTTATGACGTCATAGTTATCTCTTGCAATCAGAACCGGAGATCTCCAGGGCTCGTATCTGAATGGTCTCCCTGGATCACGGAGATCTCCGGGGCTCGTCACAAACGGGTTAATGTCATATAATTACGTTAGGGGGCAACCATTCAATATCCAGGGGGGGGGGGGGGCAGGGATATTTTCGAAATAAATAATTAAAGGCAGGGAGAAGGTGAAATAAATAATTTGATGTCGATCCCATTTGAAATAAATAATTTATGGCATATCGGGCAAGCCTACATGTTTTGGCGTACTAAACTATTTTCTAGCCGATGAAATTTTGAAGATTCTGGAGATATTCAGTTTCTCACATTGCAAAATATTAGGATAATATCATATTATAAAGCCTTAATAAATAATACATTGGCAATTTTTGAAAGTCGTTCCAAAAGTGGTTGAAATAAATAATTTGTTAACCGTACAGCTGGAAAAAAATAACCATGAGCTGGATCATATTGAAAAAAATATTTTGGTCCATCCCAATATCCCTGCCCCCCCCCCCCCCCTGGATATTAAATGGTAGCCCCCTTATTGCAATTCATGACAGGCTGGCCCTATTTTTTAAATGTCTTTTCTTGATAATAAAATAAAATATGTATAAAAAAGTTGACTGAATCACCAGTTATTCAATATTAAGTCGTGGTCCAAGTTTTGGAATGCAAATGTCTTTACCGTTAACAAGTACCCATAAGGCCTATTATTTCTGCAAGTATTCACCAGATGGCTCTAGCACAAAAATTCCCGGATCTAGTTAACTATTTGTTTCTTAAAGTAAACAAGATTTGATTTATGGCCAAAGATAAATGCAATATACGTGTAAAATAGGATGTCACAAATAAAATGTCATAACAATAGGATGTCTTTACCGTGTGTCTAATAACCTTGTTTGAAAAATTAAATAGCTGTTCTAGATTATTCTTGTCATCAGTACATGAAGAAAACAACGTTGTGAAGTCAAAAGTATACACATATTTTGTAAAATGTTTATTTTGTGTCAATTAGTGTGTCTTTACCGTTAGAATGATTTGTCTTCCCATTAAAACGGTAAAGACCGACATAAAACAGTAAAGACAAATAGTATTTTAAAAGGTAATTTATGTGGTAATTCAATGTCCTTTTAGTCATAAGGTGTGGAAGTCTGCATTCAATTATACTGAAAACCAGGCCTGCTATATTAAGCTTATATCACCTATTTATTTAACAATTTTTTTTCTTCATTGTTACAGCCACATCTTTACCGTTACAGAACCGTCTTTACCGTTTAATGTTCTGTCTTTACCGTTATAAAATTGCCTACTATTTAAGCCATACCGGTAAAGACAAAAAAAAGATTTATAATAATGTCTCTGAGAGTGCTAATATATAACATGCTGCTTGGATATTGCACACTGATACTTGACACAGTATCCTATATGCATTTAAATTCACAAATCTTTACCGTTATTGCTCATTTTTTTTTAAATGGCCCATACACGCACTATGCAGTAAAGGCCTATGTGATAAAAAATAGTATTGTTCTGTACTTGATGAACAATATCTCCCCATTCCCGGCTTAGAATGCCGTGCTCGGGAGTGTTTTATTCATTAAAATCATCCGAGATCTATATTCTTATTTGTAAAAAATTTTGTTTTCTTCAAAACATAGTGATCTCTCTATTTTATTCTTGAGTTAATATAAATATAATATTTAAAGAACGCTCGCCTCCTGATATTGGCTGAGCATCTTTCCATTTATTCTTGAATTGATATGAATATAATATTTAAAGAACGCTCGCCTCCTGATATTGGCTGAGCATCTTTCCATTTTATTCTTGAATTCATATGAATAAACTATTGAAAGAACGGTCGCCTGCTGATATTGGCTGAGCATCTTTCTATTTTATTCTTAAATTAATATGAATAACATAGGTAAAGAACGCTCGCCTCCTGATATTGGCTGAACTCTGAATGGGCGCTAAATATGTTTTTTAAGTCCAACAACTCTCAGTCGACGTTTAGTTTATTTTTTTACATGATTCACCATTTCTGGCATGTTTAAATGAGTAAAAAATCGTCTCATACCCTTTCTGAAGCCGACACAACTAGTCAGCTGATGACGAATCAATCACAAAATCAGCAATGTTTCTGGGAACAAATCAATATTTAAATAAGAGCTTTCTGCCTGGATTTTTTTCTGAAACCACAAATTATACAGCATAGCTAAAAGGAAACAAAGAACGATTTAAAGACACACACAGGTAGACATACGTCAACGATTCAAAAGAACGGGGACAACTCGGTTTGATTTACTTAAATGAAAAGCTATTTATATACATGTATCTTGTTGATTTGAAGTTAATATCGATCACTGACCCCGTGATGGCTCAAGGCTGGTCCTGGTGGACCAACCCTGAGCCAGCACTGGTCGTCGTCAGTGCCTCTCTCTTGTAGCCTAGCTACTTTACAGACACGTAGTAATCCATGATCAAATGAGACTTCTGGCCACATGGGTATTATGGGGATTGAATCATTTGCTATCATCTGCCGACAGAGAATGGACAGGTCAATGAGCTGATCATGGAAAGTACACAATATCTCTGAATCAGACAGTGATATGGTGATGGGTAAATGTTTTCTCCTAAAAATACACAGTCGGGGAGGAGCTATGCCAACACTGCATTGCTAGGTAACTGCTATGTGTCTTCTAGAGAACACTGACAAATAATTTCAGAGGACACGCTCTCCCAGATAATACCCACAAAGTAATATCAATCAATCAAGTCTCTCCTCAGAGGAAACAAGTCACGTATCATCCCTTCGGCTAAGGAGTCTCTTACAAAATCAGGTGACAGAATGAATTAACCACTTGAGTACCATACATGACTGCAATTGTTAGTTAACACTCAATAATAAAAAAAAAATATCCTCTGCGGAAGCAAAAAATATTATCAACAAATCACCCCTTTGACCACAGAGGTTCTTACAGAATTACAAGCGTTGTGGAGAAGATTGGGTTCTTTATGATAGACGAACAACATTTAAAAAAAGAAGTGTCTATCTACACCCGTCACGGGGTGTGCAAGAAGACTAAAATACGTATTTAACCAGACAGTGACAATCAATCAAAATCGTTCTTTTAATGCTAAAGCCTCCCAAGTGATGAACGTTGATGAATGTTTATGAACATTCATGAATATTTATCAATGGTCCATCAAGCCAGTTCATGAACTGTGTTCATGAACATTGTTCATGAACTGCTCATCAAAAACAGTTCATGACAAATCATGAATAATAATGACCACTTGATGAACTAATGCTGTTCATGATTTAGTTCATGAAGTTCATATTTTTCATGAACAATCAGATTTTTAATGAACTTGGTATGATCACTTCAGTTCATAACTTGTTCATGATGAATTATTATGAACTTGATAAATCTTAATTCGGTTCATGGCTAGTTCATGAAAGTTCATGAGGGACTGTTTCATGAACTGAGATTAGTTGTTATGAACCTGATAAGTCTCATTATTTAGTCCATGGTTGTTTGTTAAAGTTCATCACTTTGATGACTTATTATGAACTAGATAAGTCTTAATTCGCTTCATGGCTAGTTCATGAAATTCATGATTCATGAGGGACAGTTTCTTGAGCTGTGTCTTAATTCGGTTGATGGCTAGTTCATGAAAGTTCAGGAGGGACAGTTTCATGAACTGTGTTGAATTGTTATGAGCTTCAATTTTCATGTTAGTTCATGGTTTGTTCTTGAAAATTCATGAACTGTGGTGTATAATACATAATTACCCTGGTGAGTATGGTGTCAACCACGCTATAGCTAACTACCTAATTA
Source organism: Flabesymbios commensalis (assembly GCA_964017125.1). Classification (NCBI taxonomy): domain Eukaryota; kingdom Metazoa; phylum Annelida; class Polychaeta; order Terebellida; family Flabelligeridae; genus Flabesymbios; species Flabesymbios commensalis. The sequence continues at coordinate 38,831,928 of OZ024910.1, read as the reverse complement.
ATAAGTCAATTGAGACTTTCTACGTTAGATTATCAACCACAAAATACACAATATTTGAAAATAATTCGTTTCTCAGTTTTCTGTTCAGTTCGGTGTAATACTGTGAGGGGGGAACCTTTTTTAATTAACAAAATAAAGATTAATTAGCTTGCTGTGTTTAGGTAGGAAGTAACCTCGGAAAAATATAATCCTTAATCAAGATACTATATGTATTATCTTGATTAAGATACTATATGTATTGAGCGGGGGCCCTAGGGTAGTGGTTAGCACCGCTGCCTTTCACGCCAGAGTTCGGGGTTCGGTTCCCGGACTCGGCGGTTTGAAAGAAACAAAAATGTTTTCTTCCCCATCCACGTGTGAAAGTCAGTATTGTGGGGAGCTTCCGTGACCGAGAGGTAGCGTGCTCGGTCTCAGACCGCCAGGGCTCGAATTTCGAATCCTGTGTCTGGAGGACAGTGTCATCTCAATCATCTCACCATCCTCAGGAGGTTCTCCTGGCCCAGTTCAGCCTATATGTGCACAAAAGTGGCCTAAAGCCCGATTCATTTCATTTTTACTATATGTATTTTACAAGTCATTAAAACTTGGACTTGTAAGTTAATGAATTTTCATTAACAATTCGTGAACATTCATGAACAGCAATATTAACTTGTGAACATAACAGCAATATTAACTTGTGAACATCATGAACTTAGTTTAGTGTTACTGGCTTATCTGGTTCAATTAAACCACCTGAGTCCCTGGTCGTTCATGAACAACCTCATTTTCATGAAAAAAGCTCAGGAACTTCAGGTTGACAGTTGATGAATTTTATAAACGGCTCATTTGTTGTTCAGGAACATTCATGAATAGTTCATGAACACATTTAATAAACGTTCATGAATGTTCATTAACTATCTGGTTCATGAATTATTTCAGTCTATGGCCCTTCATGAACTAGGTTGATAGTTCATGAATTTGATGAACGTCTCTTTTGTTGTTCAAGAACATTCAGGAATAGCTCATGAACACATTTAATGAACGTTTATGAATGTTCCTTAACTATCTGGTTCGTGAATTTTTTGAGTTCATGGTCGTTCATAAACTATCCCTGGTTCATGAAATATCTGAGTTCATGACCGTTTATGAACAACTCAGGGTCATGAACAAAGTGTGAGTTCATAAACAGAATAAGTTCGTGAACTTTCATGAATGTCTCATTTGTTGTTCAAGAATGTTCATGAACCGTTAATGAACACGTTGATGAACGTTCATGAACGTTCATAGTTTTTTGTTCACGAACATTCATGAACTATTCATGATTGTTCATGAACAGTTCATGATCATCTCACCTGGGCTGAGTGTCAATGTTTATTTTTGAGTTGAATAACCTGCACCAGGACCTTATGAAATTGAACAGGTGAGTTATGTCGCGTTAAAATAAACTTGTACAATGTAAATATATCCCTGACAACTATTATTGCTTGCAACATTTACAAAAGATATGAAAGATGGAACACTACCAAATATATGAGAATTGACAACTGCACATATTATCGTCCATGGCCGCACTTGATTTATGCCAGATTCCTATACAAACAGTAGTCGCAACAGGTTAGATTACGACGCCCGATGCGCATTTTAGATTGCTCAGTATCCAGGGGCGTGCTCAGGGGGGTTTCTTGCTTGGCCGGAAACCCCCTCCCCCCAAAGACTGAAACAAATATTTTAATTTGTATTGACCTGCTATTTCCTTGCCACCTCACCTGGCACACAGTATTTCAATCCCACTATCATGACTATGTTATGAAGCCTGGCTTTACTTTTGTCATTGTTATGACCGGGAAGCTATTAAATAGGCCCCTAGGCCCCTATGTGTATTTAGTTGTCTTGATTAGGGCACGGTCAGCAGCGATTCTGCTCTCAGTCAATACCGATATTGCTTTGGATTCAACCGTGGACTGTGTTTTTCACATCACAGAAAATGCTTTCAATCAGGTGAGTTGGCTAGAAGCAGTGAATAACGGTGAATTAACTGGTTTCTGATGGTAGGCATTTGATTTGGTAGATCACTCATTTTTATTACAAAAAATTATAAGTATATCGTTGCACTAGAAATGCCCTAAATTGGTCTACTTCCTATCTATTTAACCGTTGTCAAAAAGTCGACATAGACGGAATTGTGTCTGATCCTTTAGAAAAAAAGCCGGTGTTCCACAAGGCTCTGTCCTAGGGCCTTTGTTTTTCATTTTTTTTATAAATGACATTTTTCTAAATCCAGCATTGGAAAACATGTTCCTATTTGCCAATGGCGTTACAGATCATCATACGAGCAAAAATATTCAGAATATTTCTTCTAGATTACAAATAAAGGCGACCTCAGTTAACCAGTGGTGTGAAATTAACAAAATGGAAATGCGCATAGAAAAGACAAAAATAATGCTAATTGGATCCAGACAAAAATTAAACCGAACTAGTGAATCAGAAAAATACAGTAGACTACTTATTGATAATAACCCAATTGAGCAAATTAACAATACCAAATTACTTGCATTCATATAGATAGTTCCTTGACGTGGGATGTTCAGGTACCTCATGTAAAAAACATAGTGATATATAAAATTATTCCTCCTGAAGCGGAATCGGCATTTTCTACCTAAATATACTCGGATTTTATTTTAAAACTTTTTCATCAAGTCATTCTTAGAGTATTTTTGCAGTATATGGGGCAATTGATCATAATAAAACATAAATATTATTGTAAAACTTCATAAAGGGCTGCAAGAATAATTTTGGTTAAATACCACCAAGTTAGCTTAGTTTACAAGTGCATTCACATAATTTCTCGTGAATATTTATATGACATTTTTAGCAGCAAACTAGATTCAAAGCGTTATAATTTAAGGTCTTCAAACACGGGTCGCTTAGATGTTCCGAAGAAACTCAACAGGAGTTTATCTTTTAATGGCCCTAAATTGTGGAGTAATCTGGACAGCGAAACAAGACAAGCTATTTATCTTTCTGTTTTTCAGTTAAAAGTGTTTAATTTGTTATATGGCCTTAACAGCGATAAACTTACTGAATAGAGCGATGCATAAAATATGTATATTATATTTCTACTATGTGCATGTTTATATGTCTTTACACTATGTATATTATTGACTTTTTTTAATTGCTCATTTTTGTATTAACCTATTTTATTGCTAATCTATGCTTGTATGATATGTTATTTTGAACATTATGTACCATTTTGAAGCGGGCCTCGTGGCAGATGAGAGAAAGTTCAATGAGCAACCCTTTATAAATAAAGATTATTATTATTATTATTATTATTATTATTATTATTATTATTATTATTATTATTATTATTATTATTATTATTATTATTATTATTATTATTATTATTATTATTATTATTATTATTATTATTATTATTATATTATTATTATTATTATTATTATTATTATTATTATTATTATATTATTATTATTATTATTATTATTATTATTATTATTATTATTATTATTATTATTATTATTATTATTATTATTATTATCATTATTATTATTATTATTATTATTATTATTATTATTATTATTATTATTATTATTATTATTATTATTATTATTATTATTATTATTATTATTATTATTATTATTATTATTATTATTATTATTATTACTATTATTATTATTATTATTATTATTATTATTATTATTATTATTATTATTATTGTTGTTATTGTTATTGTTATTGTTATTGTTATTATTATTATTATTATTATTATTATTATTATTATTATTATTATTATTATTATTATTATTATTATTATTATTATTATTATTATTATTATTATTATTATTATTATTATTATTATTATTATTATTATTATTATTATTATTATTATTATTATTATTATTATTATTATTATTATTATTATTATTATTATTATTATTATTATTATTATTATTATTATTATTATTATTATTATTATTATTATTATTATTATTATTATTATTATTATTATTATTATTATTATTATTATTATTATTATTATTATTATTATTATTATTATTATTATTATTATTATTATTATTATTATTATTATTATTATTATTATTATTATTATTATTATTATTATTATTATTATTATTATTATTATTATTATTATTATTATTATTATTATTATTATTATTATTATTATTATTATTATTATTATTATTTATTATTATTATTATTATTATTATTATTATTATTATTATTATTATTATTATTATTATTATTATTATTATTATTATTATTATTATTTGAACCTTCTAATTAACCCAAATAAAAACAAGTTTAAAACTTTTCAACCGACATATTAGACCCACAGAAAACATGCCGAGCTGAACAACAATTCCACCCTTCTTATTTAGGCCTACACGTAATACATCACCCAGACATACTTCAACCTTCTTATTTAACCCACAGAAAATCACCTGGGCTATGAAACAATTTAAACCTTATTAAACTACAGCAGCAGGGTTACTTTAACATTTCTGAGCAAGTTGACCTAGAGTATATCTGGTGCGAAATGTGCGCTATGAGCGCTAGAACATAAATCGTTGTTGCTACACAGTATACATACGTAACAGAATTGCATTCTCGTAATGATTGATTTGTGCTACAGTGATATTTGTTTTTGTTTTCTTTGTACAGGATAAAGGTACAGCGATACATTTTTAGATCATTCTCCTGGATACCCGATTGCCCCGTGTACAGATGGTACAGTAGTGTAGATAAATGTAAGTATGCCTATCTACATGTATCTAATTTTGGTGTTACCCTACAAATATTTCAGTTATTGTAGTTTCTCATATTGTATTTTTTATCATAATATTAAAATCAATTTTCGAATGTATTTACCACGAATAGAACATAAAAATAATTATGTTTCATTTTTGTTTTATCTGTATAAGAAACATAACAAGATCTACAATATTTTATGTGTGATATGATTTTCTTGATGTTTAACAAAATTAAATGCAATTGTAGTATCCGTAATAATTGTTATATCAGCATTAACTTTATAATTGAATGTGTTCCCATGGCTCGCACAAAAGTTATCCACAAAAGGATAACATACGTCTTGTCTGTACATTAATACATTATCTAGTAGCTATAACAACTACCATTATATAGTATATTGATTAAGAATTATATTTTTCTGAGGTTACTTCCTACCTAAACACAGCAAGCCAATTAAACTTCATTTTTTGGTTAAAAAGGTGCCCCCCCCCTCTCACAGTATAACACAGAGCTGAATAGAAAACTGAGAAACTAATTATTTTCAAATATTATGTATTCTGTGGTTGATAATGTAACTCAGAAAGTCTCAATTTGCTAATTAATTAGTTAATTAGCCATTGCGTAGTTGACACCATATTCGCCAGGGCAATTATATATTATTCACCACAGTTCATGAACTTTCATGAACAAACCATGAACTAAATTGAGATTTCAAACTCATAACATTCCATCACAGCTCATGAAACTGTCCCTCGTGAACTTTCATGAACTAGCCATGAACCGAATTAAGACTTATCATGCTCATAATAATTCATCAAAGTTCATGAAACTCTCTCATGAACTTTCATAATCAAGTTATGTACTGAATTGATCCTACCAAGTTCATGAAAAATCCCGACTGTTCATGATACTCTCCATATGAACTTCATGAACTAAATCATGAACAAAATTAGTTCAGCAAGTGTTCATTAATATTCATGATTTGTTATGAACTGTTTTTGATGAACAGTTGATGAACACAGTTCACGAACTCACTTGATGAACTTCATCTCACCAGGGGGTGGAAAGGAAAATAAGATGTGTTTTCGCTATGAGGCGAAAACGAATGCATCCCTGCCAATCATTTTATTTGACAATCACTAAAAATCACTGAAGTATGACTAAAACATTTTCATTTCATACAAAAGTAATTCGGACTAGCGGTTCTTGTGGCTACGTGTTTACAATGTATCTTAGACCTTTTGGCAAAAAAATCACCATACATTCCATGGTTCCTCAAATATTATTAACAATAAATATAAACAGAAAGTTCGCAATTTTTTGGTAAATTATATAATGGTACCTTGGATAAAGACGACAATAACTTCATCTAACCAAACAATAATAACAGTGTTCACATTGCCTTAATCAGTGTTAATACAAGGAATAACATAACATATTGTTACTACTCCCAGAACCTCATAGTCGTCACAGACTGGAAGAGGATAAACCATGGGCCTACTTATATAACAAAAGGCGAATAGTTTAAATTAATTCACAAATATGTGTTTCTTTGGTTTATTGCTAAATGCAATAATGATAACAATAATCTGAAACATATATATGTATTGCAGTAATATCGTGCGCTCACTATGTGACCTCAGGAATAAGTCATCGTCACGGACTGGTATCAATAAATAGATTTTAGAACTTAAAGCTGATTCAACCCATCAACATTGCCTTGTCGAAAACAGGTCCGACGGTTCACCTAATTGATTTAAAATATTCAGTTTTGATGGACAACATATCTTAGAACGTTAGCTAAATAAATAATAACTACTTGATGTCTGGATGGTTTAACACGTACAATGCTGAAATATTTTAGTATCAACCATGGAGACTAAAGAGTTTTTTAATTTGAAATCATCACAAATAGCTTAGTTGGCCCTTTGTGCTTTATTTAAATATATATGTTATTGGCCTACGGTCATTACAATTTGCTTAATCCTTCAATGCGGGGTTAGTTTCTGTCTAAAGACGGTCCCCGCGCTGAAAGAGGAAAGTATCACGGTAAAATATAAGCTGAGAAGTCTCGCTCACTCGTCAATAATATCTACCTTGTGACGACCCCAACTTTAGAATCATACAGCCCATGCGGGTGGTCCTACGACATGTGTTCAGTACATAGTGACGACTCGCCTACTTTAATATTGGGTGGTCGGCGTTGCAGATGCTAAAAGGCCTACTGGTCGTGCTCGCTGGGAAGAGACGGATAAGGGATTAATTTGGATGGCTCGTTGTGATTCGCTGAGCAAACATTTAGGGAGCCCAATACAAAGGCAGACATTCGCAGTAGGGTCAACTTCGACAGGAGTGGGTCTATCGCAACGTAATTTTTTTGATTCAGTAAAGTATAACGACTTACCAACTTTAAATCATAACTGACATGTGAGTAGGCTGAATAAATAGAATAATAATCGGATGGGATAGATTATTTATCAGGCGTACCCACGTACTTGACCTCGCTTTGTATTGGTTAGTTTTTATATTATTATGTAATATCCACATAAAAAACACATAATTATCATATTCCTGGTTATTGTCAGAAGAGTGGACAGACATGTACATCGATCGAGAGATCAACCACAGTTACTCGTCATTCGGACCATTGGGGCCAATGCACAGGCCCACGTCTTAGTGAAGAAGTATTTAATATTCAATGCGAAATAAACAGATTCAATGTGTAGCGAACCCCGTCAGCTCATCCCTGAGAGATGGGGGTTACCCAGTGTGCATTAGGTCCCTCGTCCCAAGCTGGGCCTGAAAGATGAGGTTCACTTAAGTCAGTCAAGTCAGTCAGTCAGTCAGTCAGTCAGTCAGTCAGTCAGTCAGTCAGACAGTCATTAATCGACATTTCTATCGACATCGTCACAATACTTATTGTAATTTTAGTCTAAACATGATGTTTATTTTTAGAGGCACCACAGATTCATTTTATCCGGTCGCCACATATTAGAATAAGCAAGAATAATATGATTTGTAGAAAAAGAGCCTGTGAAACAAATCTGTGGGGACAGATCGCATTTTTGTCTCCCCACAGATGTAATTTTGTGGGAAGGTACACGAATTCCATAATTAATAAGTGGCAGCATTTCGATTTATGTACTATGTGGGACGCTATTTCGAAGTGTAGCCATATATTCGAATATTATGTGGTAAATGTATCTAATATGTGGCCATTGATGCCTCATATTGCAAAAACATGTTTTCACATATTCCAGTCTGTAGCCACATATTTACATCTGTTCGCATAGATTTGAACTTATTATAGCAGCATATTCGAAGTAATCTGTGGCCACAAATTAAATTTTCTGGGAAAACTTTTGACTTAATGGAAACGAATTTGAATAAAATAATTGAGTCTAATTATACTATAACAATTGTATTATTAGAATGTTCCTTAAACATCACACATGCATGCCATTAGAATGATTTGTATAATGTTGTACACATGGTGAATATTATATAGGTTGAATTATTATTTTTAAGTGATTTTTGCTGATTGCCAAGAATTAATCATAAATTTTCTAAAACTACTGCTTTGTCTTGCAAATAGTTGGGCAGTGAGTCTGAATTATTAATGCGCTTTATGTCAGAAGCCAGGATGTAACCAAGGTTAGTGTACTGACACTGTGGACATACAATTATAAATAAAGAACAAAGAAAAATACACAGCCATGCGTTATAAAGGCATATAAAGGCAAACAGCAGCAACTGCTCACTTGAAAAGTATAGCAGTTACTGCTGTTTTCTTCTGCACGGCGGTTTAATTATAAAAAAATATACCACACTTATTGACACAAACTAGGTTGTGTATTGTCTTTAATGCACAAGCTAGTTTGTCCCATTAATTGTAGTACATTAACCATCTTACCTCCAGTCATATAATCATATTATTTACATGATCTTCATGAGTCAGTCATGATTTTCTAATATCAGGACACATTTGTGCACATATGTCGTACATATTGACCAAACTGGACTAGTGCATGTATACCATCCTAATCATGTGAGATAATTCTTACACGGCCTCACAGACACAGCAATCGAAATACAGTCCGGTGTTCTGAGGCCATACACAATACCTCTCGGTCACAATACTAAATCTTCACGAGTAGGCATACACTACTGAATCTACACGAGTAGGAATACGATACTGAATATTCACGCTTAGACATACGATACTGAATCTTCACGAGTAGGCATACACTACTGAATCTTCACGAGTAGGCATGCGATACTGAATCTTCACGCGTAGGCATACGATACTGAATCTTCACAGTAGGTACACACTACTGAATCTTCACGAGTAGCCATACACTACTGAATTATCACGAGTATTCATACACTACTGAATTTTCATGGGTAGACATATAATATTGAATTTTCTTGAGCAGGAGTACACTACTGAATCTTCGTGAGTAGGCACACGGTATTGAATATTCACGAGTACGCCTACAATACTGAATCCTGACGAGTAGGCATACATTACCGAATCTTCAAGATTAGGTATACGACAGTGAATCTTCTGTGTAATTTACAATACTGAATCTTCGTGAGTAGGCATACAATGTTGAATTTTCACGAGTAGGCATACGATACCAAATCTTCACGAGCAGGCATATATTACTGAATCCTCAGGCGCAGGCCCACAATACTGAATCTTCACGAACATGCATACGGTACTGAATCTTCACTAGCAGGTATACAGTACTGAATCTTCACGAGTAGATAAATGAAATAAATCGGGCTTTAGGTCACCTTTGTGCACATATAGGCTAAACTGGACCAGGAGAACCTCCTGAGGATGGGAGGATGAATGAGATGACACTGTCCTCCAGACACATGATTCGAAATTCGAGCCCTGGCGGTCTGAGGCCGAGCACGCTACCTCTCGGTCACGGAGACTCCCCACAATACTGAGTTTCACACGTGAATGGGGAAGAAACATTTTGTTTCTTTCAAACCGCCGAGACCAGAAACCAAACCCCAAACGCTAGCGTGGAAGGCAGCGGTGCTAGCCACTACCCTAGGGCCCCCGCCCTCACGAGTAGATATACAGTTCTGAATCTTCAGGCGTAGCCATACGATACTGAATCTTCTCGAGCAGGCATACGATACTGAATCTGCGCGAGTAGGCATACACTGCTGAATCTTCATGAGTAGGCATACTTAATGAATCTTCACGAGTAATACCCCATTCCACTGGAATATGCTGGTCACCAGACACTGACCAGAACCAAGATGTAGTTATGCGGGCGAGTTCTGATGAATTTTCATCTGAGGACAAGCTGCTACCCCATCAACATCGAAACGTGCGACGTACGCGACGCAACTAATCCGCTTACAGCCCCATACTGAGAAGACATTTAAAAGGCATTTCATCTGAGTACGTCAGGTGGTCACCCACAGTGGTAGAGGGGTAACCAGAGGGTACCAGGAGGGTTGTTCTCGACTCCCGATACTCCCCCGTGCGTGGGCTTGCACTCATCCGTCACTTGGATGACATCACATCATGTTTTTTTACATCCAGCCACTTTTTAATTTGCCGTATGCCTTTTTACATTATTTTTTCACTTAGGGCCTATAGCAGTTTACCTGGATATTTTTTTTGTAAGTAAGCCTACCTGTAGAGCTGTAGGTCTGCAACATGCATGCTATACATTTATATCTAAACGAATTATATTATACAAATATCAAAACATTTTAAGACAAACACATTCATATGACATGAGATAGTTTGGTGAAATATTAACAAAATATGGGTATATTGTAATGTAATCGTTATTTATAGGGTTCATATTATAGATATTTTTATAAACTGTTACCTAGTGCATGGACCCCTTATTTCAGATAGGAATGAATGAATGAATGAATGAATGAATGAATGAATGAATGAATGAATGAATGAATGAATGAATGAATGAATGAATGAATGAATGAATGAATTAATTAATTAATGAATTAATGAATTAATGAATTATTGAATTAATGAATTAATGAATTAATCGATTAATTGATTTATTGATTGATTGATTGATTGATTGATTGATTGATTGATTGATTGATTGATTGATTGATCGATTGATTGATTGATTGATTGATCGATCGATTGATTGATCGATCGATCGATCGATCGATCGATCGACTGAATGAATGACTGACTGAATGAATGACTGATTGATTGATTGATTGATTGATTGATTGATTGATTGATTGATTGATTGATTGATTGATTGATTGATTGATTGATTGATTGATTGATTGATTGATTGATAAATTGATTGATTGATTGATTGATTGATTGATTGATTGATTGATTGATTGATTGATTGATTGATTGATTGATCGATCGATCGATCGATCGATCGATCGATCGATTGATTGATTGATTGATTGATTGATTGATTGATTGATAGATTGATTGATTGATTGATTGATTGATTTGATTGATTGATTGATTGATTGATTGATTGATTGATTGATTGATTGATTGATTGATTGATTGATTGATTGATTGATTGATTGATTGATTGATTGATTGATTGATTGATTGATTGATTGATTGATTGATTGATTGATTGATTGATTGATTGATTGATTGATTGATTGATTGATTGATTGATTGATTGATTGATTGATTGATTGATTGATTGACGGACAGACCGACCGACCGACGATACTGAATAAGCAGCTGCTCTCAGGGGAGGATCCAGTGGGGGTCGTTTATTATTTAGCTCAATCAATCAATCAATCAATCAATCAATCAATCAATCAATCAATCAATCAATCAATCAATCAATCAATCAATCAATCAATCAATCAATCAATCAATCAATCAATCAATCAATCAATCAATCAATCAATCAATCAATCAATCAATCAATCAATCAATCAATCCCGGGCCGATGCGTCTTATCTTTAGGCATGGAACGCAGCCGGTCGCCCCCCCCCCCCTCGGACTATTTTTACTTCGGCATATGCTTGTTGACATCAGGGGCGGGGGCCCTAGGGTAGTGGTTAGCACCGCTGCCTTTCACGCTAAAGTTCGGGGTTCGGTTCCCGGTCTCGGCGGTTTGAAAGAAACAAAAATGTTTCTTCCCCATCCGCGTGGGAAACTCAGTATTGTGGGGAGCCTTCGTGACCGAGAAGTAGGTGCTAGGCCTCAGACCGCCAGGGCTCGAATTTTGAATCCTGTGTCTGGAGAACTGTGTCATCTCATTCATTTCACCATCCTCAGGAGGTTCTCCTCAGTTTAGCCTATATGTGCACAAAGGTGGCCTAAAGCCCGATTTATTTCATTGCATTTTGTTGACATCAGCTTCACCTTAATGTGTTAGACAGGTAAATGAAGACAGACTACATAAGGATATGTCTCCCTCTGATTTTATGGCATCACCCCTGCGGAAACATTTTTAGATCTCATCTTTGTTTCTCCCCATTGTCCTGGGGATAAACAATCACTGCCTGTTGCCACACAAGTGGACATTTCTCCAGTCCTACAGCACGAACCGGATAAGCGGTGTCGTGGCCGTCTCATTCATTTCCATTACAAGCTAGAACAGTAGGCATATGTGTTGTGGAGCATCTGAGTGACCAATTCACGTCAACATAAAATAGACACAACACTGCACAAAAAAGCTCACAAAAACAAACATTGTTTTGTGATACATCATTACAAATGAAACGTGCACGTTTACAATTCTACCCTGTAAAGCAAAAAAAAGGATATGCTGTGAAACTCAAGAACCTTGACCTCCATTTTGTCACCGAGCTAGCTATTACGATCAAGTAGTGGGTATTTTTTGCTAATAAAATACCAAATGCACTATTTCTATGTATCTAAGGAATAACAAATACGAAAATAACTCGCATTATCATCTAATCTAATTATTATATATGTACAGATTTTTTTTTATAGATTTTGAAAGAGGCATTAAAAATTAAGAGGGGGTCACGTGACCCCTTTGACCCCTCACCCCCTGGATCCTCCCCTGAGCGCAGCTGCATATTTCTAAAGTAAGCCCATGCATGTACTGTGTACATCTTACTTTAGCATTAAAGAGGCCAAAGTAAGATGTTTTCTTATGTCTCGTTGTCAAACGTACCAGGGAAAAATTGTTTTATGAACAGACGTCATTTTTATGAACAGACGTCATTCCTAACGGTTTAAAAATATAAATGGACATTCACGGTCTGGGCTCAGCAAGCGTGTGACCATTGATCAGTGTTAATCAAGCTGCACCTGTTGTTTTGCCACCGGGCCAGCTTTTGTTTCACCACTCGGCCGATCGATGCGCTATTCCCTGCAAATACAGGACACTTAACATAAGCAGCGCTGCCTTCGATATGAAAGGGTGTATTCTCCACTTGGCAAAGTGGTAAATACACCCTTTCATATCCAAGGACTATCATGCGGTGATATTCATTTCAAAGCGAAGGGAAATAATTCCAAATTCTCAGGTGTAATGCCGACCTCACACAGAGCGGACTATGTGCGTTTGTAAAATTATAAATGCTACATAGACACCATAAAGACAATGGCCGCCGGGTAGACTGTTCTGTTAAACCGAATCCGCTGAGTGTGAGACAGGAATAACTAGAAGGCTCTAGTTTTTGTAAACAAAAAACTGGAGATGTCTCATAAAACCACTCGCCGCTGTTGGCCAGTATCCATTCAGCTCTAGTCAGTACTTCATGCTAGCGCTACTGGCATGCTGGCGGTACCGGCACAATGCTTTAAACCAAGGCTGGGTTAATGTTGGCCCGCCGTCTGTGACGCTGTCCCTCATTCAGTGTGGCGTATTTTTTTGATAATAAAATAACAAATGCACTATTTATATTCATTTAAGGAATAACAAATACGAAAATAACTCGCATTAGTTATGAACAGACGTCATTCCTAACAAAATTGAACCGTTTAAAAATATAAATGGACATTCACGGTCTGGGCTCAGCAAGCGCGTGACCATTGATCAATATTAGGACATTCGATGTTGTGTCCTTGGGCAAGACACTTTACCCTCACATGCTTCACTTGACTCAGGTGTAAATGAGTACCTGGTAGGACAGAGATGGCGATGTGTGCGACTAGTTCCTAGCGCCGAAATGGCTGCAAGTGCTGTATGCTCCAATATGTGTGAATTGCTACCAGGCCGGATTTTGTTTCACCACTGTGCCGATCGATGCGCAAACACAGGACACTTGGCATATGCAGCGCAACCTTAGACAGCTTTGGGTCAAAGTTATCTGCTCCCTATGTTACCTGTGTCTGGTGGTGTAGTTTTTCTTGAGGAATGCAGTTGGAAATGGACCCACGGCGTCGAGGCTGATTCCCCACCAATCATATCGATCATTTCCTCTTTGAAATGTCCATGTCATGCTGTTACTTTGATGGATCAGGGCCCACTAAGAGAGCTCATGCTAGGATCTGCCATGTTCAGAATAAACCGACTTCCAATCAGTAAAGTAGATAATTTCCCCGTGCATGAAATTGTATTTCGATAACGCCATCCACATTTTCAGGTGCGACGGAAATTACCTGTCCGGGTATATTGTACACAATCACACCGAAATGTTTATACTCGCACTTACATACAGTGAATGAAGCTTTATAACGGTATATTTTTTCTTGCATTCATTCAGGTTGATTGCATGAGTTTCTGCTTCAGTTTCTGCTTCAGTCGTGTGACTGACTATATAC
>OZ024910.1:38741694-38817216 GCA_964017125.1 Flabesymbios commensalis | reverse complement strand
TGTTTTAAAACGAATTAAACAAATTAAACATGCTTAGAATAATCCATGTTGCAGCACCGAAATACCTATAATACGATGTTCAGCATCCATTGTCAGTCATCAATTTTACATGACAGATACACAAGAAATAGTGTGCATCCCTGGTCCTACCACATAGTCAGCCAGCCACCAACTCCAAAGTTGACTGGACAAAATTTTGATGACAAATCTTTGTTACAGCTGAACTAACTGCATAGGAGTAACATATATAACCTGGAGATCAACGTAGGGGTGAATGCCAGTTGAGATTTGCCTCTAAAGAGTCAAAAACTGAATTTCAAAATGGCCACTATATATACGTATAAAACCAGCGTCGATAACACGAGCTAGAAAGATTATATATGATAATTTATTCGTTACATCCGTTCCGAATATATATGAATACCCTATAGCGAGAAAATGAGCGTGTCGGTGTATGGTATTCAAAAAAATACTTGAAATGTGTATGAATTTCGACTAAAAATGGTGGCTTTATATACATGTTTTATCAGCCATTATGCAGTATGATATAATTCAACACATTGTACTATAATCAGCAAATATTCTGCCTCTAACTGGTTTCCCCAGGCTTTGAATTAGAGCATGACCGTCTATGAATACACATGTATCTATGGGAGCGTAGTTATTCATCTCTGGCGTTGTGTGGATTGCTACATCACTTGCTAATATTCGGATTTAGATAGGATTTAGTGGTAGACTTCATACGTCCATCCGTTTTTATAAGTTAAAGTGGGACAGTTGACAGTTCCTGCTGGGTATTTAACAACTTCTGCATAAGGCGTATGTCTGATTTTATTTCTTTTTGTGTGTTTGTGACCGTTTTCAAAGATGAGAGCAGCAAAATGTTTTTCTGGATGACCAAGTGGGCCGTAGTCTATCGAGTTTATTTTACCTGAGCTTGTGCCCTATTTAGGGGAAAGTGCTGTGTGTGGGAAACGGTTGACATTTCTGTACACCCGTCCTTATGAGCATGTCGATTATAACGTTTGATGTCCATAGGTAATAAGTACTTTCGTGTTTAAAAAAATATTCAGGATTATAATCGTGGTTAAAAGCTCAAAACGTTTTGGTTGGAATATTATTGGCCCAGCGTCGCAAACAGTGGCCCAACAATTTGTCACAATTGGGCCAATGTATGGTGTTATTCGGGTAATGGCCTTTCGGGGGATAAAGCGTCACCCGCATGGCAGTCAGAGCAAACACGGGACAATCACCCAAATTATTATTTAGAACACTCTGATACATGATCTAAAAATTAACCTCCTAGTATCTGAAATAAGTACATTGTTAAAAGACACAGCTACGCGTTCTGGTACAACTTTTAAAACCCACTAGAAAGCACATGACAAGAAAAAAATATAAAAAAGATAACAAGCCATGGGTCGATAGCGACTGTTCTGGAAAAAGAAAACAATATTTCAAATGTAAAAACAACTACAGACGTGGGACAACCAATGAAAATAAAGATATTATGAGCTCCGCAGGTAGATTGTACAAGAAATCAATAAATAAAGCTTTTAAAAAATACCAAAATGATTTGATAGAGAAAATAAAAGGATTAAAATCAACAAACCCGAAAGCTTACTGAGACATAATAAAAGACAAGAAAGACAAGAAAAACACCCCCCAAATCCCCATGGAAATGTTTAAAAAACATTTTGAAAAAATAAATAAAATGTAAAATAAAAAATAAGCAAATTATAACAAATGTATGTAATAACAACAAAAATGAAGAGATTGACAAAGATTTTACACTTCTTTAATTGAAAAATACTACTAAAAAACTAAAGACAAATAAAGCATCTGGCTGTGACCAAATAATAAATATATTTTTAATCAACGCTAACGATATGACTTTAATCATTATTTTGAGACTGTTTAATGTTATTTTAAAATCAGGTATAGTCCCAGATGATTGGTGTATGGGCTATATAATACCGATTTTTAAAAGTGGTGACGATAAAGACCCTGGAAACTACCGAGGTATAACCCTCTTAATTTGCATGGGCAAATTGTTTACAAGTGTTGTAAGATAATACAAGATAAATAATTACAAGATAAATACAAAGGACTAAACCTACTCAAAACCAAAATGTGTGTATGTAAATTTAGATGTCGAAATCATAAACTCCCTGTTGAAAAATTCAGACATAATTCAGAGGACAGAAATTTAAGATACTGCACTTTATGCCACATGAATGAAGTGGTAGACGAGTTCCATTACGTATTAAAATGTCCTTTCTTTGCTGAGTGGAGAATGTCATTATTAGGCAAACGCATATTTACACATCCCTCGATTTTTACTTTTAATCATGTTATGAATGCTAGTGGAACTAATTTACAAAAACTCTCTAAACTTATACAAATTATCGTTAAGAATGTGAACGGATAAAAAAAATGTTGTAATTTTACTGTATGCCTTCCTGGTAAACACATGCAAATGTATATATCTCACATATAACTCACATGTCTTGTAACAAGATTAAGAGAATAAACTTGATTTGATTTGATTTGCTTTGATTATTTCAATGTTGGGCCAGCGTCGAATACGTTTGAACCAAAAATGGGCTGCGACGCTGGCCCAACATTAAACCGGTATTGAGTGTGTATAGGCCTACATTGTGTGTACGAGGTACATCGTATACACACGTACACTCTTTTATCAATGAATGGAGATGGTACTTTCTCCATTGCCGGACCTACCCCGTGGAACAAGCTGTCACCCGCTGTATGTTCACAAATGTGGCCTAAAGCCCGATGCACTTCATTTCATTTACACGTTGAAGATAATTATACTTGTCTCCTTGGTTCTTTAAAAAATTATATCCTGGACATTTAGGATTCAGGCTCGTGAGGAAAAACAATACTGTTATGTTTACAAAATACTGGGCCATTTTTTGTCTAAAGCACTCAAACAGACTAAAGCTGGCTCTCGGAGTTCGGGAACTCCTTTTCTAGTATTTGTTAGTTTCAAGGTAATAATATTTTATGCGGTTTTTCAATTTGTATTAGTCTAGTACAAGACGGAGAAGGGCTCGATCTTTGTTCACTGGTTTGCAGGTTATAAGCCTTTCTGTGTTCTCCTATAAGGTATTATTTCTATAAATGTAAAATAATTATCATTAATAATTATTGCTGTGGTATTTCAATTTCTGGTGTGGTAATTTTGACCAGTTATTTCTATATGACTAAATAATGTATTGCCATCGCCATCATATCTCACAATCAATGTATGTATTGCACTATTGATCATGTTTTCGTATTATTGTTACTGAATAACTGTATCTACTCATGTCAAACAAACGGACTGGCCTATGCGACTTACAGTACATATTATACAAACACTCACAGACGCACTTATGAGGGATTCAACTAACTAACGAGCAAACAAACGAATCAATGACTGAACGAATGAATAAACCAGCAGCATGGCAACATTTATGTGGAGGGATGTAGCTTCAGATTAATCAGGATCACATGACAATTAATCTATCACAAGGAATTCTACAAGGGGGACCAGACAGTGCGTTCCTAATAAACAGGCGCGTGTCACCTCGTATCTAGCAATATTGTCCTGTGATCAACAGATGATGGACAACAGATGTTGGATGCAATCTCTGTTTGGTGTTTTTTTGTAATCGATACCATACCGCCGGTCCTCGATATGTTTTACTAGCACATTAACCCTTAAAGCGCTGAATTAATTTGTAAAAACATCGGAACAAAATGATTTATTTTTATTTTGAAATCATCATAAATGTCTTCGATAGCTCTTTCTGATTCATTTGAATACCTATGTTATGGGTCTACGGCCGGTAGAAATATATTTACTCTTACAGTGCAGGGATCGACTTTAGTCGTCAGAATCTGACGTCTACAGACGTCAGATTCTGTCGACTAAAGTCGATCCCCGCGCTGTAAGGGTTAAATACGAGCTTTCGATCATGCTACAGATAACACGTGCCATCAATCAATCAGCTATATTTCAAAAAAATCGTTGACCTCCATTTTGTCAAATCTGAGTAGCTTTCACCCACTTGAAGTTGTGGATCGCGTCAGCGGGACGCCATTTCAAGTGGGTAAAAATGGCAATTAAATAATTTGGCGGTTGAAGGGCTGAACCCGGTAGAAAATCATGTACATTGTAGATATCTGCATACACGTGCTGGTACAAATTGCTAGCTTTGTTCGTTCGCTTCCTTGTGTGGTCAATCATCAAACCCTTATGTTTTGTCTGACTCGTCATTCGTTTTCGTGATAAAATCTTTCGCTTCCTATTATTCTTGATCACATGAAAGGTAGGAGAATTGTGGTACAGTTCTACTTGACTTTTAGTTGAAACACAAAGTATGCTGAAACCAAGTGGTCTCGTCTCCGCGCGTGTAGGCTACATTTGTGCTATTATGATTCTTTGGCGTCTGCTCTCCTGTCGTCGTGTGTTTAAAATTCACTTGTGTTAAAACACACCACTACATTATTTTCTTTGTCGGATCACTACATTCCAAGCTGAGAATGAAGAGTTATTGTTGAACAAGCGCAAATCAAATATCATGGTAGGCCTATGCTATTTAAGTCAGTCAATTGTGATCGAGCTAGTGATTATGAGGGATCCTCATCATGGTCGGATGTGTTTTAAGTCAGTTAAAACCCTCGGAATTCTCCATTCTTTGCTGTGAAAAAAGCCTCAGCCTTCGGCCTCGACCTTTTCACAGCAGAGAATGTAGAATTTAACGTGCTTTTTCCTATACAGAAATGCGGCGGTGAGGTGTTTGTCTTGAAACGTTTTTTTCATCGTTGTGGTTATTGGCTTAATTCTCTTGGCTTGATACTTGTACATGTATGTGTGGTTTCCCATAGAGCCTATTTTTAATGACTAGGTGATAGATTGAAACATGGTTGGTCGTGTGATTAATTGATAATTAGTTGCCTATACTTCAGAGGGATATCTAGCGACTACTTAATCATCCTAAAGGTCGGCGATATATTGTCCTCCGAGTGACATTCTCATCCCTTATGAGTCTTATAAATATGATACAGGGCAAATTGTACATGTACACGAGGATAAACAAAACGTTGACTGCGAGTCGTTGGACAATAAATGTCTTTACCCAACGTATTTACTACCTTTAAATACCCGGTCGTCATAAATAAAAAATCAGTCAAAATACAACTGCAACAAAGCAGAAGGCGTACTGGTAAAATGTGATTTGACAGTTTAATTATGCCATCTATGTCGATATATCAAACCTCGTCTGTTAGTTTATGCATGTCTCCTTAATTAAATAACAAGTGAATCAGATGTGATGATTCATTGATCTTGTCATGTGATATACTTCAATTGGTCAAGGACAGAATACTTTGCATGGTCCAAAATCGGCTTATCTTTCTCGTATCATGTGCATATGTTTTTAGACAGGACTTCGTGTTTCATGGCAATATTCACACAGTCACAAACGTGTATTCTGCTCTGCAAAGCCAAAATGTGTTTGTTAGGACAAACTGCAGCTTCCCAAACATATAACATTTGTAAAAAATCTATGCAAAGTTGGACCAAAGTCGAAGACGTTGGGCTGACATTGTATAAATGTTCTACATTTATTTTATGTTAATTCTGGGTTAGTGTGTTACTAGGGTAAATAAGGGCTCAGCTACATCATGATACGACTGCCTCCGGTATTATCTGATTATAGTAACATCTCTTATAGTCTGTGGGATGATTTCTAAAAAGGGCTTAAAATAGAATCTGGTCGAACTCCACTCATAATTATGTTTCTTAGTACCAAAACAAAGATAAACATCTTAGCAAAACATCTAGAGGGGGTACCTTTGTCAAAATTATCCGAAAAGGGTAGACCGGGGTAAAATGTTCCGCCATTACCGAATATTATATATTGTATCATTGTTTGACCAATATTACAGATATCTTCACATGAGGTGTCAAAACCCGGGTTTTGATGGCCAAATAACATTATAAAGCCATTATAGGCGGGTAGCTTTGACAGAATTTTACAAAAGGGCAAACAGGGACAAAATGTCTCGCCATTACCGAAAATTCTATTTTGTGTCATATCTCGGCCAATATGACGGGTATCTTCAGACATGAAGTGTCTATACCCTTATTTTGATGGTCAAATATATGTTTAAAACAAGTTTTAGATTGATCAGGTGACTCCTTGCTGCCATTACCTAATGCTCTGTGTTGTTTGGTTGTCAGACATTTAGTCGCAGCCGCCGTTTTGTTGATCTGATTCCATGATACCGTCTTACAGTTGAAAGTTTGATAGGTGACAGATCTTCTAAGACAGTGCAGTATGTATTATACAATATTATGTAGAACAACACCAGATTGGTATTGTTCGGTGTTCAGTGTATGTCCGTTTATTCATGTATTCATTTCAATTAGAATAATACTATGGGATACTAACTTAAGGATGTGGCATTATAATGTCAAAATAAATATTTCAATCGCAGTATGTGACATCACAATGTCAAAATATTGCATCATCGTGTGAGAATGCTAGTTTAATATCAAAATATTATAGTGTCCAGTTATATCCTTATAATGCCAGAATGCTCTGAGGTTTTTGGTTGTCAAACTTGATTCATTGATCTTGTCATGTGATATACTTCAATTGGTCAAGGACAGAATACTTTGCATGGTCCAAAATCGGCTTATCTTTCTCGTATCATGTGCATATGTTTTTAGACAGGACTTCGTGTTTCATGGCAATATTCACACAGTCACAAACGTGTATTCTGCTCTGCAAAGCCAAAATGTGTTTGTTAGGACAAACTGCAGCTTCCCAAACATATAACATTTGTAAAAAATCTATGCAAAGTTGGACCAAAGTCGAAGACGTTGGGCTGACATTGTATAAATGTTCTACATTTATTTTATGTTAATTCTGGGTTAGTGTGTTACTAGGGTAAATAAGGGCTCAGCTACATCATGATACGACTGCCTCCGGTATTATCTGATTATAGTAACATCTCTTATAGTCTGTGGGATGATTTCTAAAAAGGGCTTAAAATAGAATCTGGTCGAACTCCACTCATAATTATGTTTCTTAGTACCAAAACAAAGATAAACATCTTAGCAAAACATCTAGAGGGGGTACCTTTGTCAAAATTATCCGAAAAGGGTAGACCGGGGTAAAATGTTCCGCCATTACCGAATATTATATATTGTATCATTGTTTGACCAATATTACAGATATCTTCACATGAGGTGTCAAAACCCGGGTTTTGATGGCCAAATAACATTATAAAGCCATTACAGGCGGGTAGCTTTGACAGAATTTTACAAAAGGGCAAACAGGGACAAAATGTCTCGCCATTACCGAAAATTCTATTTTGTGTCATATCTCGGCCAATATAACGGGTATCTTCAGACATGAAGTGTCTATACCCTTATTTTGATGGTCAAATATATGTTTAAAACAAGTTTTAGATTGATCAGGTGACTCCTTGCTGCCATTACCTAATGCTCTGTGTTTTTTGGTTGTCAGACATTTAGTCGCAGCCGCCGTTTTGTTGATCTGATTCCATGATACCGTCTTACAGTTGAAAGTTTGATAGGTGACAGATCTTCTAAGACAGTGCAGTATGTATTATACAATATTATGTAGAACAACACCAGATTGGTATTGTTCGGTGTTCAGTGTATGTCCGTTTATTCATGTATTCATTTCAATTAGAATAATACTATGGGATACTAACTTAAGGATGTGGCATTATAATGTCAAAATAAATATTTCAATCGCAGTATGTGACATCACAATGTCAAAATATTGCATCATCGTGTGAGAATGCTAGTTTAATATCAAAATATTATAGTGTCCAGTTATATCCTTATAATGCCAGAATGCTCTGAGGTTTTTGGTTGTCAAACTTGATTCATTGATCTTGTCATGTGATATACTTCAATTGGTCAAGGACAGAATACTTTGCATGGTCCAAAATCGGCTTATCTTTCTTGTATCATGTGCATATGTTTTTAGACAGGACTTCGTGTTTCATGGCAATATTCACACAGTCACAAACGTGTATTCTGCTCTGCAAAGCCAAAATGTGTTTGTTAGGACAAACTGCAGCTTCCCAAACATATAACATCTGTAAAAAATCTATGCAAAGTTGGACCAAAGTCGAAGACGTTGGGCTGACATTGTATAAATGTTCTACATTTATTTTATGTTAATTCTGGGTTAGTGTGTTACTAGGGTAAATAAGGGCTCAGCTACATCATGATACGACTGCTTCCGGTATTATCTGATTATAGTAACATCTCTTTATTCTGTGGGATGATTTCTAAAAAGGGCTTAAAATAGAATCTGGTCGAACTCCACTCATAATTATGTTTCTTAGTACCAAAACAAAGATAAACATCTTAGCAAAACATCTAGAGGGGGTACCTTTGTCAAAATTATCCGAAAAGGGTAGACCGGGGTAAAATGTTCCGCCATTACCGAATATTATATATTGTATCATTGTTTGACCAATATTACAGATATCTTCACATGAGGTGTCAAAACCCGGGTTTTGATGGCCAAATAACATTATAAAGCCATTATAGGCGGGTAGCTTTGACAGAATTTTACAAAAGGGCAAACAGGGACAAAATGTCTCGCCATTACCGAAAATTCCATTTTGTGTCATATCTCGGCCAATATGACGGGTATCTTCAGACATGAAGTGTCTATACCCTTATTTTGATGGTCAAATATATGTTTAAAACAAGTTTTAGATTGATCAGGTGACTCCTTGCTGCCATTACCTAATGCTCTGTGTTTTTTGGTTGTCAGACATTTAGTCGCAGCCGCCGTTTTGTTGATCTGATTCCATGATACCGTCTTACAGTTGAAAGTTTGATAGGTGACAGATCTTCTAAGACAGTGCAGTATGTATTATACAATATTATGTAGAACAACACCAGATTGGTATTGTTCGGTGTTCAGTGTATGTCCGTTTATTCATGTATTCATTTCAATTGGAATAATACTATGGGATACTAACTTAAGGATGTGGCATTATAATGTCAAAATAAATATTTCAATCGCAGTATGTGACATCACAATGTCAAAATATTGCATCATCGTGTGAGAATGTTAGTTTAATATCAAAATATTATAGTGTCCAGTTATATCCTTATAATGCCAGAATGCTCTGAGGTTTTTGGTTGTCAAACATTTCCCATCCTCAGTCAGCAGCCGCCGTTTAGTTGACCTGATTCCATTATAACGTGTTCCATGGTAATATTTTTATAGGTAGCAGATGTTCTAATGCAATGTAATATATATGATGATAATATTTTGGTCGACAACCGGTTGGTATTGTTGTCCAGTGTATTATTCACTTCAGAAGACTGGACTTGGTGATTGCTCCCTGAAGTGTGGGCTCGCACAATCAATTGCTTCAAATACTTTATGGATAAATCGGCAATACAGACGTAACATGATATGTTATGACGTCCTAAGATAAGAGTTAGGTCGGTAGACCACACACCATGTCCCTACTTAAACATGCAGATGTGGTTGATGGAAGATTGTCCACTTTATTTGTTTTGCTTATTTTTTGTGACAATCGGTCCATGGCTTAGCATGTATATTTTGATATAACTGAATTATGTAGATTCAGTTTGAGTAATTACACTTTTTGCAAAATATCTTCTTTTGCTATGAGACTCTATGGAATTTCAAATGATTGTCACAATTATCCCATTACACCTCCTATCCCTTGAAATATTTGTATATTGTTTGGTACATATAGATATACAAGCCATCTACTCTGTCAACTTTATTTTTGCACAATCTTTCAATGTCGACATTGGCCTAGATGAGAAGATAAGACTGGTCCATCAAATATTTTCCTCCGTTCAAACTAATATTTAGGGATTAAGACATGTCAGGAGGTGAGATCTTGTTCCCTGGCGGGATGTGGCCATATCAGATTGAAAAGGTTAATTAATGGCCATGTACAAATAGTGCTTAACGCCACGTTTTGTCAGTGAAGGTAATTTAAAGTCAAACAAAATATTCCACTGTCATCATGTTGAATAATATACTTACTTGGAAGACGCTATAATGGAATCACATCAACTAGACGGCAGCTGCGACTAAATATTTGACAACCAAAAACACGGAGCATCAGGTAATGGCGGCAAGAAGTCACCTGATCAATCTATAACTGGCTTTAAAATGATATTTAACCATCAAACCCTGGGTATAGACAACTCATATGTGCAGATCTCTGTACGGCCGAGATATGACACAAAATATAATTTTCGGTAATGGCGGGTCATTTCGTCCCAGTTTACCCTTTTTGGACAATTCTGTCAAAAGTACCCTTCTATAAACGGCTTTATAATGTTAATTGACTATCAAAACCTGGGTATAGACACCTCACATGTGCAGATTTCACTGATAATGGCCGATATAGGATACAAAATATAATTTTCGGTGATGGCGGAACATTTCGCCCCGGTTTACCATTTTCTGCTACTCTACAAAAAAATATGTCCGTGGAGTAAAAATATCTCGTGCTGTAAAGAAAATAAAAATTATGTGTCATTGTTGTTGAAGCTGGCATTAGGTTATTTTTTTGTTAACATGTTTCCATCAAACAAATGTATGATTAATCACACCGGGTGCGCAACTCAATAAACTATCACAGTTGAAAAATGTGAAAAATATTGATTTTGATGCGGATGGGTTTTTTTCTTTCATGCAACCATAATATTTACTTTGCGGCGGGCCCTAAATGTGGACGTTGAAAAAGCTAGGCATATGGACGTCCCAAAATGTGAAATCATGACGACCCACCCACATGTACTTTAACTGTAACTCTACCTTTACCAATTTCGCATTTATGCGAAAACTACCTTCTTTTACCAAATTCGCATTTATGCGAAATCCACATGTGTAGATGCATTAATTGCAAAGGAAATATTTCATTACATGCGTGGATAAAAATCGCCAACCAGAATTATCAGTGACATGGACGCAAAGTTATCTTGCATTTTTAATTTGTGTGATGTGCGCATGCGCATAGCTTTAACCTGTATTGTACCCAGGGGCTACCTCAGGGGTCCTCATTAAAAAAGAAGTCGGTTTATGGGGGTATAGTGTAGGGTCTTATGTCAGTAAATGTGGTTCCGTGAGAATTACATGTTAATTCTTGACACCTCTGTTCAATTTGAAGAAAAATTATTACTGAACAAAATAAAATAGGGTGTCATCAAAGGTCATTTCCGGGAGTCTGAAAGG
This sequence comes from Flabesymbios commensalis, assembly GCA_964017125.1. Classification (NCBI taxonomy): domain Eukaryota; kingdom Metazoa; phylum Annelida; class Polychaeta; order Terebellida; family Flabelligeridae; genus Flabesymbios; species Flabesymbios commensalis. The sequence goes on along the minus strand of OZ024910.1, from coordinate 38,805,916 downwards.
TCATGACCCTGAAACACACGGGGATTTCTTAAAACGTTTGTATTTTAAGGTAATATAGTCGTGTAATATAGCATATTAAAGGAAATAATGCACGAAATAGTCAAAATTCATAATTAACAAATAAGCTTTAAAGGTCATTTCCGGCCTTTTGAAGGTCATAACCCTAAATACACATATAGTCCATAGGCCAGAATTGGTCACCGTGCGACCCCCCCCCCCCCACACACTACTCATCCCCACCAACTTTTTGTTAAGCTTTGAAATGTCCAAAACATGAAATGAGATGTTACCAGTAAAACAATAAGGACGAAAAATATATTTTGACCACTTATGTGGGGGTACCACCAAACCTAAAATTAGGGGTTAGGGTTACGCATACGTCTGTCGTTTCAATCTACACATGCAATATACCATATAAAAGATAACTAAATATCCGTTCTACTGATTTATTGCATGATGCAGTGGATTAAACAGTTATCTCTAGACATACGTTTAAACATTTTCAAATACAAATAATCAAAATCGACAACAAAACAAACTAGTAAATATGATCAATTGAAATGACTTATTGGTCATATATATATTTGACCTATGTTTTCTAAATCCAGATGTGTATATCCTTAAAACTGTGTGGTTTTTAGATTTGTACATTGCACATTGCATATATATTTTTAAACAAAATATTTTTTGAAAATGAGTGTATTTATTCTGTGTTGAAATATGAAACATTGAACTTTTCTCTGCTATTAAGTCTATATTTTTTGTCCGGCTTGTTTGTACATAATTGGTGTATGCTGATTTCGAATCTGTCGGATAAAATTATATATTTGGTGACCTTCACCTTTAAATAAGCAAAACAAATAATGGCCCCCAAAACCACATCTTTTCTATATTTTTTGTTACAAATTATTGCACGATTTCTGGTTTCTGCATGATTTTAAGTTGATTAATTTATGTCTCATGTTTTTCGATAAAATTGACCTTTATATGACATTCAAAATGGTTACCGCCAACAGACAGATAAAAGTGTTTTTTTATGCACGTGAACTATAATATCATAAACAACATTTGCTTAATGGAAATCTAAAAAGTAGACTACGTATTACGGTAGATTAGGTTGCAAGGCATTCTAAACTGTGTTTAAGTACAGTATATTCTAACATGCTTTGATGTGCTTAGTATTGAGAATGACATCATTATTTAAAAAATAAATATGCAAAATGACGTCCATCTTGGATTTTGGAGATACCACAAATTGTGCGTTTATCTGCGACAAACTATAGAAAATATGGGGTTTTCTTAACATTTTGGTGGCCAATCTGTGTTTTGCTAATTTGAAGGTAAATGTCTCCAAATATAGAACGTTATCTGGCAGATTCACATTCAGCACACGCAAATTATGTAAAAACAAGTGACTACAAAAGTGTAGGCCTAAACTAAAATCCCGAGCAAAGTTGCATGTTTCAGATTTCAGCCCAGGCTAACTAGACATATTCTCATAAAAGGCTGCAATATTATTTCAATAAAACAATATGTATGATATTTATGAATATAAATAACACACATTTGAAAGCATACATATATCTGGGCTCAGAAAACATAGGCCAAATATGGATATGTCCAATAACTATCATTTAATATGTTGTTTTGAATGACCATGTTGAGTGTTTTGTTTTGCTGTTCATTCTGATTATATTATAATAAAAACATGTTTTACTGCAAGGAGTTATGTATTATTAGAACGGGAATTTAATTATCTGTTATATGGTATATTGCATGTGCAGATTGGTTAATCAGCACATCAACGACAGACGCTTACGTAACTCTACCCCCTAATTTCAGACATGTTTGGGGTACCCCCATAAAAGCGGTCAAAATATAAAGTTCGTCCTTACTTTTTTTACTGGTAACATCTAATTTCATGTTTTGAAAATATCAAAGCTTAAAAAAAGTTGGTGGGGTGAGTAGTTGGGGGGGGGGGGGGGATCATGGTGACCGATCCATGGACTAATATGTATAATTGAAAACTTTGCAATAGTTGCCCTTGAAATGACCTTCGAGTGGTTTCAAAATGTTATTTCATTTTTTTTGATGATATTTCCTGAACAATTTCGGTCATTTTGATGTCTTACACGACTAGTAAGACATGTGTTAGAAAAAATAATAATAATAAATGAGATCGAAGAGTCATGTCCTCTAGGTGTCGAGAAATGAGCTTAAGGTGACGTAAAAAAATGACACCCTATTTTTTTGAATCAGCATAAAATTTTGAACAAGAAAAACGTAGGTAACAAAACCATACACTATTAGTTTTATCAGGGGGAAGTCGGTGAAGGAAGAGTTAAAGCTGCAACTGTTGTAGTGATGTCGGCCAAAAGGATTGTTCCACCATGAGGCCAATGCGTTACGCCAGACGTTGGCCCAGCCTTTTATTTGCATCGGGTCGGTGATCCGTGTACGCCCAGTTGGTGGTCTAGTCTTTCTTGGATAATGGATCAGCCTCATTACCTAATCCCCCCTCCCACGCACCAACGGACTGTCTGATTTTGGGAGGGGCCGTGGTGGAATAAGGCTGATCTTATGCCAATCATATGGATCATTTTCTGTTTAAAATATCCATGTCACGTTGTCATATTGATCTATTGATAGATTAGAACCACCACCACTGCTCCTAATATAATATAATATTCATCCAAAATAGATAATTGTGGTTCTCCAGCACTTTAAATCGTATCTCGCTTCCCAGATCCACATTACCAAGAGCGATCAAAAATACAAATTGTAAATTGTAGGATCAATAGACCCTATGTCCTGTCAAGTCCTGACCTGGAACTAAATATGTTATTACAAAATAAATAAAACTGTGATTTCACAGTCGAATCGTATAATTATCACCATATCTGCATATGACTGCTGTGTATATTATTGTCTACTTATAATTTAACAACTGAGGTTAGAATAAGGGACAATTTTGAATACAATTTTGTGATACGTAATGTTGCAAAGCACTATTTGAACATGGGGTCACAACCCGTAATACATAGTTGTAATCGTTTGATTTAAATGGGTTTTCTGTGTTTTTCTGTGGCATGCCAGTGAATTAAATAGTGTTATCCTATTCCTAGATATGCATACACACAATCTATTGATATAATAATATACCATCACGTCTGGATTCATGAATATATTTGACAGCTGAGCGTCCAGCTGGTAATGCAATTCAGATAGTAGTCTGGATCTATGCTTTGGATCAACGATCTTCGTATGTGGACATGGGACATGGGACATGGGACATCGTTGGGGACAACAGTCTGCAGGCCATTCGTCTCAGGGACTTGGTTAAATCGAAACCACCTTCGATACTATCAAGGGAAAACAGCGTGATTGTCAGCTGGTATTTTTGAAATCCGATCACGTTTCCTGCAGCCAGGATTTTAGGTTATCTGGATTAGAAGTTTTGTGCGCGCAGCAGATGGGCCATAGTGATTTAACCACCAGAGCCTTGAATTAGTTTTTGTATAAACCATGGGAACCAATTTTTTTTTTCAATTTGAAATCATCATAAATATCTCAGTCAGCTCTTTCCGATTCATTTGAATACCTATGTTATGAGTGTACGACCATTATAAATATTTTACTTTTATAGTGTGAGGATCGACTCCAGTCGTTAGAATTTGACGTCTACATATCGAAGTCAGATTCTGAAGTCTTTAGTCGATCCCCGCGCTGCAAGGGTTAACCCTTCTTTTCCCAAGTTGGCAGTAATACGAATCCTCGGTAGACATCCAAGCTCGCTATAATGCAATTTTCATACATTATTTTAATTTTGACTTTGAAATGCCCTTGAAGTGACATTGGTGTCATCTTACAACTACACCACATCCCTTAATTATAGCAATATGCCAAGTTGTATTATGCTGCATCTAATGCTTGTGAATGAGAGTCTACTTAAAATATTAATTACATCATTTTTTAAAAATAAATAAACTTGGATTACAGGAGTACGTTTTTAGGAATTTGGGCAAAGAAGAGTACCGCAATATTGATCATTACCGATATTCGCAAGTATACCATCCCAATAATTATCACTTGATATTAGTACAGCAGCAGAGGGACCAAATTCTCGAGGTACCTAAACCGGCGGTACAACATTTGTCCACATGTCTAGAATTGTTCTCAGGGATCTCTAAATATAGAATCTGGTTGATGACAATGCCGGAAATGGGGGCGAGCTGAGAATTTAACACTTTTGTACACATACCCGATTTTTATAGAAAATATTCGCTTAAATATGATTTCCGCGTCATTCTCACTCTATCACAATGTTGGGTCAGTTAAATCAAATATTGTTGTATATGGCAAAATGCAATTTTTCAAAATTGTCTTTTTTTTTTCATTTTTTTTGCATATAGTTAATGACAACAGGTTCGTTTCTGCACGAAAGTCTCCATGAGCGGTACTATTTGGTTCAGATTCATCCCTTAGGTCAGAATTAGGTTACCAATGTTTGATTTTTCGAGTAATTGATCATTATGGTCAATTTCAAAATGGCCACCGTAAAATCCATGATTTTTCCAGAAATGTATTATCAAACATGGTTTTCTTAAATTTCACATCACAGTCACAGTTTTGGTATATAGTCTTACATATTAATGTTCGCTTAAGTATTTACAAATGCTGTAATGTGATATTTACCACCGAATCCAAGATGGCCACCAGAAAATGGTGCAGAAATGCTAAAAATATTTTACTTTTTTGCAAATAGTTTATTAGCACAGGCTCTAATGGTGTACGGTAACCTCCATGAGCGGTATCATTCCATTGAGAGACACGTACCCATGAACAAAAATCAGGTGATTAATGCTTGATGTGTTGAATAATTAATAATCATCTATTTCAAAATAGGCGCTGTGAAATCAATTACCGGTAATTCTCGTAAAATGCATTATTGAACATGTTTGTTACACAGTTATCTCATAGACACGATTTCAGTGTCTTATCTTACTTTTTAATCCTCACCATGTCCATTAAAAGTATAATAACATGGGTAAAAGTGGAAATTTATTAATAAGTTCAAGATGGCTGCCGCAACATTGTCAAAATGTGGCACGATTTTACAAATAATTTATGAGCACACGCTCTATTCTATACCTGTATGAAAACCTCCATTAGCGGTATTATTTATTTCCGAGACGTCCTATGAGTCAAGATCAGGTTATTAATGCTTGATTTGTTAAGTAATTAAATACTTATGGCTGATCACAAAATGACCGCCATGAAATCAATGAAAACTCCTAAAATGCTTAATTGAACATGTTGTGCATAATTATAATCATCTCACAAACACAGTCTTGATATTTAACTTTGCATTTTAATAAGAATCCACTTAAGGTAATGTTAGGTATTTTAAGATAGAATCTAAGATGGCAGCAGTGAAAAAGACGAAAAAATATGCGTTTGTTCAGCTTTGGTACCGGTGACCTAAAGCCTTCATTGTCTCCTAAAAAATGAACATTAATTTCCCTTTAATTATTGTAATTGCTAAACATGTACTACGTACTAATCATTATAGAAACACCGTTTTGGTGTTTACTCCATAGATCACAGCCACCTTAAAAGTTATCTCAGCCACTATAAAAGTGACCTTGGCCACTAAAGAAGTGATCACAGCCACTTTAATAGTTATCTCAGCCACTACGAGGGTGATCATGGCCACTAACAAACTGGTTTCAGCCAGTGACAAAGTTATCTAAGCCACTACAAAGTCATCTTGGCCACTGAAGAAATGATCACATCCACTTTAAAAGTTATCTCAGCCACTACACAAGTTATTATGACCACTGAAGAAGTGCTCATAGCCACTTTAAAAGTTATGTCAGCCACTACAAAGGTGATTTTGGTCACTAACAAGCTGGTGTCAGCCACTGAAAAAGTTTTCTAATCCATTACAGAGTGATCTTGGCCACTGAAGAAGTGATCACAGCCACTTTAAGACTAATCTAAACCACAACAAAAGTGATCTTGACCACTGAAGAAGTGATTACAACCATTCTAAAAGTTATCTCAGCCACTACAAAAGTGATCTTGACCACTTAAGAAGTGATCTGAGCGACTTTATTACTTATTTCAGCCACTACAAAGGTGATCTTGGCCGGTGAATAAGTGATAACAGCCACTTTTAAAATTATCTAAACCACTTCAACAGTAATCTCGACCACTGAAGAAGTAATTACCACTATTTTAAAAGTTATCTCAGCCATTACAAAGTGATCTTGGCCACCGAAGAAATGATTAGAAGAACTTTAACAGTTATCGCGGCCACTACAAAAGTGATCCTGACCACTGAAGAAGTGTTCACAGCCACTTTAAAAGTTATATTAGCCGATCTTGGCCACTAACAAACTGGTGTCACCCACTGAAAAAATTATCTAAGTCACTACAAAGTGATCTTAGCCACTGGAGAAGTGATCACAGCCACTTAGAAAGTTATCTAATTCACTACAAGGTGATCTTGACTACTGAAGAAGTGATTACAACCATTCTAAAAGTTATCTCAGCCATGACAAAAGTGATCTTGACCACCGGAGAAGTGATTACAACCATTTTAAATGTTATCTCAGCCACTACAAAAGTGATCTTGACCACTGAAGAAGAGATCACAGCGACTTTGCAAATTATGTCAGCCACTACAAAGTGATCTTGGCCACTGAATAAGTGATCAGAGCTACTTTAAAAATTATCCAAAACACTACAAAAGTGATTTCGACCACTGATGAATTGCTTACAACCATTCTAAAAGTTATCTTAGCCACTACAAAAGTGATCTTGACCACTGAAGAAGAGATTACAGCGACTTGTCAAATTATGTCAGCCACTACAAAGTGATCTTGGCCACTGAATAAGTGATCACAGCCACTTTAAAAATTATCTAAGCCACTACAAAAGGGATCTTAATCACTGATGATGTGATTACAACCATTATAAAAGGTATCTTAGCCACTACAAAAGTGATCTTTAACACCGAAGAAGTGATCACAGCGATTTTAAAAGTTATCTCAGCAACTACAAAAGTGATCTTAGCCGGTGAAGAAGTGATAACAGCCACCTTGAAAATTATGTAAGCCACTACAAAATTGATCTTTGTTACTGGTGTATATTTCAGCACCAGATCGAAATTTCAGATTTCTTATTTCGGACATGCATGTTCAAAATAAGAAATACGGGAAATTTGACTTAATATCTTGCTTAACTGGTGAATGCGCAGCACAAAAATGACAAAAAAACCTTTTGCAGTTCTAGTCTATGTACATGTTTACATCCTATGGTCATATAAGGAAGCCCAAAGAAAATTACCGATTTTTTGATGTTTTTAGCCTGATTGTGTCGCTTTAAGATATTACATCAAAACCGTGCTTATGATATGACAATTAGGTCAAAGATGTTCAATAATGCATATTATTTAACGGCGGCCATTTTGAGATCGGCCATAATAATTAATTACTTGACCAATCAAGAATTAATCACCTGATTTTGACTTAATATATGCCTCTGGCCCAGATAATACCGCTCACTGAGGTTTTCGTACAGCACAGAACGTGTGCTCATGACCTAATTTCAAAAGTTTCGAAAATCTCTACGGCGGCCATCTTGGATTGGTTCCTAAATAACATATTCTAGCATTTAAAATATACATAGATATATTTAGTGGATTCATTCAGCATTAAAATATAAGAGTAGAAACAAAAACCGTGTTTCTGAGATAAAAAATTAAGCAAACCATGTTGAATTATTCATTTGAAGATTAAGCATTGATTTCACAGTGGCCATTTTAAAATCGGCCATATAGATTAATTACTCTACAAATCACGAACTAATCCTGTGATTTTCACTCAAGGGTTGTATGTGAACAAAATGACACCGATCGTGTGGGTTTTCTTACATGATAAAACATGTGTTTCTAAAATATTTGCAAGAAAATGTGAAAATTTGAACATTTTCTTGATCATTTCTGGCAGCCATCTTGGATCGAGTCTTAAATATCTTATTCCAGCATTTGTAAGTACTTCAACGAACAATACAATGTAAGATTAGACACTCAAACCGTGCTAGTGATGCGAAATTTAAGAAAAACATGTTCAATAAAACATTTTTTGAAAAACCATGGATTTTACTACGGCCATTTTGAAATTGGCCATAATGATCAATTACTCGACTAATCAAGCATTGGTAATTAACCTATTTCTGACTTAAGGGATGTATCTGAACCAAATGGTACTTCACATGGAGACTTTCGTGCAGAAACGAACCTGTTGTCATAACCTATATGCAAAAAAAAAATAGAAAAAAAATGAAAAATGTGAAAAATTGCATTTTGCGACTTATTTAAAATATCCAAAATAGCTCCTAGAGGTATGATGGTAGTGCAAAATTATATTATTTTTCACTATTTTATCTTCACAGATATATGACCTGAATAATAATGGCCCAATATTTTAATATATGAGTGCGAATGACGCGAAAATCATATTTTGGCAAATATTCTCTCTAAAAATCGGGTAGGTGTACAGAAGTGTCAAATTCTCAGCCCGCCCCCATTTCCGGCAACAAGAGTCTGTATCTAGAGACCCCTGGGAACATTTCTAGACATGTGGACAAATGTTGTACCGCCGGTTTAGGTAACTCCTTAAATATGGCTCTTTTTTTGGTGTCAGCTGCTGCACTATATGTGATATCGCCAATAGCTGTATCTTTCAGTAACTTATGCAGGCCATGTACGATATTATTACAGACAGATCATATGCATTACATTTGTCTTTTGGGATATGCAGGTGATATGTGATAGTATTTAAATTACGACATATTAGTGCGTTGTTTATTTAGTATTGCAGACGTACTGTCAATGGCGTTGTGTATTTTTCTAGGGGAACAAAAAAGAAGAACAATTATTGAAATATTAAAGCGTATCATACTGGGCACATCACCTTGTATGATTTTCGAATCAACAATAATGTCGATTTAGTGTTGATACAGCGTCTTGGAAATATATATATCTGTTCTGTGAAAATTACATGTCGTTAATCGAAGAATACATCTCTACATAAATATTTTGAGCATTTATCTCACACATCTAAACAATGGCTGGAAAACGTTGAAAAATCTATGAATACGATTAACAAAATAGTGTTATATTATTTGGACGCATAATAAAAATTTCGAAGCCAAATAAAGCTTCAAAGAGTAAAATTGGGCTGACGCCAGGGGCGTCTGCAGGGATTCTAGTAGGGGTACGCAAACATCTGACCATTACAGGGGAGAGGGGTGAACAAAAAACTATGAACGTTCTTGAACGTTCACAAACGTGTTCTTGAACGGTTCATGAATATTTTTGAACAACAAATGAGACTTTCATGGAAGTTCATGAGTTCAAGAACTTATTCTTCTCATGAACTCTCACTTTGTTCATGAACATGAGTTGTTCATGAACGGTCATGAACTCAAATATTTCATGAACCAAGGCTAGTTCATGAACGACCATAAACTCAACAAGTCCTTGAACCAGATAGGTAATGAACATTCTTGAACGTTCATTAAATCAGTTCATGAACCAATCATGAATATCCCTGAACAACATTCATGAAATTCATGAACTGTCAACCTAGTTTATAAACGGCCAAAAACTAAAATAATTCACGAACCAGATAGTTCGAATATTCATGAATGTTCATAAAATGTGCTCATGAACTGTTCATGAATGCTCCTGAACAACAAATGAGACATTCATGAACTGTCAACCCGAAGTTCCAAGCATAATGTTTATGAAATTGAGGTTGGTCATGAACGAACAGGAACTCAAGTTGTTCAATAATGAACCAGGTAAGCCAGCAACACTTAAACTAAGTTCATGATGTTCACAAACTAAGTTCGTGCTGATGTTTATGAATGTTCACGAATTGCTTTATTTTACTTTACTTTACTTTAAAAAAGATTCATTAACTTTCATGTCTAAGTTTCCTAATTAATTAGCCATTGCGTACTTGACACCATACTCGCCAGGGTAATTAGGCTGCCATTCACCACAGTTATTGAGATTTCAAACTTAAAACAATTTATTACAGTTCATGAAAATGTCCCTCATGAACTTTCATGAACTAGCCATAAACCGAATCAAGACTTATCAAGTTCATAATAATTCATCAAAGTCTGAACTTTAACGAACAACCATGAACTAAATAATGAGCCTAATCAAGTTCGTAACAATTCATCACAGTTCATGAAACAGTCCTTCATGAACTTCCATGAACTAGTCATGAACCGATTAAGAATTATCAAGTTCATAATAATTCCTTAAAGTTCATGAAAATTTCTCATGAACTTTCATGAACAAGCTACATGTATGAACTGAATTTATTCTACCAAGTTCATAAAAATTCGCGACTGTTCATGAACCTCTCCATATGGACTTCATGAACTAAATCATGAGCAACATTAGTTCATCAAGTGTTCATTAACATTCATGATTTGTCATGAATTGTTTTTGATGAACAGTCTATGAACACAGTTCATGAACTGGCTTGATAAACCATTTATGAATGTGCATGAATGTTCATGAACATTCATCAACGTTCACCAATTGATGAACCTCATCTCACCGTAGTGTGCTTTTGTGTAATAAAAATACAAAATACCCACATACCATCACGCCCTGTCAGTGCCAATACGTACAGTAATGCCTAAGCAAGGGACTTGTGCACCTCTGAGCTCAGTCCGCTGAGGATATAGGCTCTATAGATGTTTCATTGATTGATGATTGATAATTATTATGCAAAGTAATTTTTAACCCTTCAGCCGCCAAATTATTCAATCTGAATTTTCACTCACTTGAAGTTGTGTCTCGCTGACGCGATCCACAACTTCAAGTGAGTGAAAATTATTCAGATTTGACAAAATGGATGTCAACTGTTTTCAAATATTGCTGATTCATGTCACATTTTATCTTTAACATGTTTAAAAGGTGGTACTTATTGTGCTAATAAAAAATGAAAACCAGAATATATGCGGCACCGGCGGTTAAAGGGTTAAAGCAGCAGCAGGACCGTTACATGAAAGTGGCAGTAAGTTGTCTAATGTCCACAGTGTGTAAACGTGTCAAATTATGAAAAATAAAGAAAGAAATAACAAACGTTTTTTGCCAAAAAAAACCTTTATGGGATATTCATGTCCTACATCTATTCTTGAATATACTAGTACCTCTCATATCCATAGCAACCATCTCTACTTGGAATAATACATTATCTTTAAAATATATACATGTACATCTACTTGCGTAAAGGTTGCTGCCTCATCATATGTGGCGGCATAAAAAATACAAGCAATGCTTCTTTTTGTCAACTGATATACCCCGACTTTAAAATAGACACCTTTACTTGAAACTATTACCATCTCATATAATGAAAATAATACAATGCCTTTGGCACAAATGATTTTTTGATAAAAAAAACTAAACCAATCAGTGGTGAGAAAAAACAAGTAGCTTATAACTTCTCACCATTATCAACATTCTGCAAAGACAAAAGGCGGTAACTGCTTACTTTTCAAGTACTAGAAAGGGAAGCAGCTACTATGTTTTGTTTTTACACGGTATCACAATTCTCCATCCGGAAAACACGAGACATTGACCCAATGTTAGTTTAATGATGGCCAACCTTCTTCGACGCTGGCCCCAAATAAAACCAACAACTGCTCGACGTTTCGTACGTGCTCACTGGGAAGAATTTGAAAACTTCTCCTCTGCCAAGCAGTGGCAAACAGCATGAGCTGCTCGCTTTTCAAGTAAGTAGCATCAGCTGTTTTCCCGAGAGGCTAACAGCTTCTGTTTTTTGTTTTTGGAAAAGACCGAAGGAAAGCGGCAGTAACTGCTTACTTTTCAAGTGCGCAGTTATTGTGGTATGTCTCTGGAAAAGACCAAACAGCTGTAACTTCTCTCTTTTTCAAGTAAATAGTTTTTTCTGTTTGTTTAAGCACGCCAAATTTGTGGAGAGATATCCTGGACAGCCGATTGATATCAGAGCGATAAAAGACGAATATCGCCAGATCGCGTTTATTTTCCCTGTGTGGGACTACTCGTCCAGTAAACTCAAAACTTTTGTATCACAATTGTACAATTTCGGCCCAACGTCGAAGACTTTTGGCCGACGTTGTACAAATGTTATACACATGTTTTGTGTTTGCTAGGGCATGATCGTCCCCATTTAATATCCACTGGACCTGCTCGCCACGCCGTCTTTATCATTGCTAACACTAATCAATCTGACAAAAATACATCATTTGGATGGGTCTGGCCTTCGCCTTTACGAGCAAAAACAGTAATATGCACCGACATACATCAGCAGGCGCGGACATTAAACAGTTATAGCCCTGTTTTTCAGCCATTATGTACACTTGCTTGCATGAGTTATAATTTGTTCAATTATTATTTTTGTCGTTTTGTCACCAGAATTTTTTTTCCCATCACTACAAAAATGATTAAAAAAAAGAAAATGGCTGGCTTTATTTCTCCTTTATCATATTCATTATAATTGATCAGTGTGTTATCATGCTTAGCGATATCGTGCATAGTTTTGTGCACTGTAATGACTAGAGGATTGTGCTAAATTTTAACAACAGAAATATTTAAAATTAAGCTTCTGATCGCGTAAACCTACTTAGTTCTTAAGTAATATGTAAAACCGCAGTAGTTGCTCAGTTGAAAAGTAGGCAGTTCCTACTGTTTTCTTTTACACGGCATAATAATGTCACTCAAATCATCAACATGATTAACAATTTTGCTGACGTAAATTTAGCTTCGGTGAGCGTAACTTTGAAAAAAGCTCCAGTTCGATTGATTTGCATGATTTAAATACCGCTGTGTTCTTCTAGATCATACTGGTGATGAATAGTGCACGTCTACACTGCCGTGCAAAGATACAAGACAGTATTTGGTTATTTACAAGTAAGCAGATACTGCCTTTTAGCTTTGCATAGCAGTACTGACCAAGCGATCATTTTGACGGCTGTCCCGCAGCTACCCCGAATCTGTTGCAATCACGACCATAACGTAATGTTCAGGAGAAAACCGCCATCGTCTTCGTGGTATGCCGCTTTCTACCGTAGAAAGCGCCATACCTTCAATGATTACTACTCCTACCGTATAGTATAGTCACTTGTGAATGTTATTTATCAACATGTATTCCTGTTTTCCAAAGACTCGTTTCTTGTCTTTTTTTTAAGAATAGCTATCTAATTATCTTGCGAATTACACGAGAATACTAGTATATACAAGGCAGAACAAGCAATTAGCAGCATGATATTATGAAAAAGGTGCACTTTTGTTAAAAGTTGATGTAAGTAGTTAAATAATTATTTATGATTTTTGTGTTAGCTATTTTGAATCAACTTAAGATGACTAGTACTCGTAAACAACTCGTAAGTATTCGGTAAAAGTACTTTTAAAAGTACTTGAGTACAAGTACGAGTACAAGTACTTTTTAAAAGTCTGAGTACTGAGTACCGACGAATACTGCAAAATCGGTACTGGAGTACCAAAGTACCGAAGTACCGAGTACTTTGGCCCCAAGCCTGTTTCTACGTGAGTGAGAATGATACTGTTTCACTGTAGACTGATTTACACATCATTCTACTATGATGTAGCTCTGTAAAGCCAAAAAGCAGTACCTGCTTACTTGCACTTGACCGGAAACGAAATAAAATAAAATAAATGACAATAATTGTTCTGGCTAATTAAAATGGCAACGTATTCATTATTTTGCTGTAAACACTGTTCCATTTCCCGAAAATTCAAGTTATATCTTTCCACAGTTATTTCGGTCATCTGTTCATTTTGTTTCCTTTGCTCGCACGTTCTTTCTGTTGTTCATTTCTTCTTTTTTTATCTTTCTTGCTTCAGCCATTCCTTTTTTCCTTTCTTCTCCTTTCCTCCTACTTTTTTTATTTTCCTTCCTTCCTGTTCCCTTCCTTCCTGTTCCTTGATTCCTTCCTTCTTTCCGTATTTCGTTCCTTTATCATTTTGAATACTGATTGAATTAATTATGTAATTAAAGTTACATTTTTAAATATTGTTCAGTACATTTCCGATTCACAAGCCTTCTTCCACTTGTTCAACATGAAAGCGAAACAATCAGGCTAAAATCATCAAAAATCGGTTATTCCATTTTGGCTTCTTAATATTATGACTATAAAATGATGTAAACATGTCCATAGACTAGAGCTGCAAAAGTTTTTAAATTGTGTGCTGCTCATTTACCAGTTAAGCGAGATATAGAGACGAAATTCCCGTATTTCTTATTTTGGACATGCGCGTCTATATATCTCGCCTAACTGGTAAGGGGTCTTGTCAAGTTAAAAAAAATCCAAAACTCCGAGAAAGGTCAGGCCCCACCCAACCACCCCCCTATCCAATTTTTTTTTTGTAAAATTTCGAAACATAAAAACAACACGAAAAACATTAAAAAAACACAACATTCAACACGACAAAACCACTAAATGCGCAACACAAAAATACCACTTTTGCAGCTCTAGTCTACGAACATGTTAACATCATTACGGTCATATTAAAAAGCCAAAATAAAATTACCATTTTTTTAATGATTTCAGCCTGATTGTTTCACTTTTAAATGTAATCAGTGATAATTATCACAAAACTATGCCATGGTATATTTCTTATGTGGTCAAACGTCTTAACTTAAGTATCAACTTCTCTAATTATGTTAAATCGTCTAATAAATGTCAGAAAAATGGTAATAAACCTCCAACAGCGGACCCTAATAATTCCCAAAAGGAATCACCTTGAATTACTAACCTTATTACTTAATGTGGATATAATTATTTGATCAATAATATCAAAAAACATATCGCTTTACACCATATCTAAAAAAGAGATTCCCCTCATACAAATTTACACAAAACTGAACAGACAAATTGAAAACTCTAATTATTTTAAGATATTATGTATTATGTGGCTAATAATCTAACTAAGAAAATCTTCATTTGTTAATTAATTAATTAATTAGCCCTTGCATAATTGAAACCATAATTGAAATCAGTTTTTTTAAATCATGTTTTTTTAAACCAAATTGGTCATCCGGATTAGATCCATATAACGCAATACTCACCAGGGTATGGCTAGATCTATTGAAAATCAACTTTCTAAATCAATGTTTTTTAAATCAAATTTGTGATCCAGATTAAGATCCATATAAAAATCAATTTGAAAGATTTGTGCAATCTGCTCCCTTTCTAGTGATAATTCCATCAAAAGTCCATCTTATAATATATACCTGTCATTTCCTATCTGCAACCCTTTAAGCGTTTTCAGCCTAAAAAAATGAAAACCTGCATAACTTTTTAAACACCAAACGTAGCGTCTTTCTGTCTAGCTCTGTCGAAAGGCTTTCAGAGAGTAGTAAAATAAATGTCACAAGTAAAACGTTGCATGGTATCTCTAAAAATCGCCGAGATAACGGCTCCTCGTTATGTATAAGTTAACTTGCTGTTGTTTTTGTTTATCATTTTCTAAAAAAAATATTGCACATACAACATATAGTCACAATTCACTTTTATTTGCAGCTATGCATTTGTCCAGATCATTTTCTACAGCTGGACAGCTTGACTAAAATTAATTTATGACACCTTTTACAATATAAACGATATAAAATATGTTTTGGTGAGCCTAGTATCACAAATCACAGCCATGGTTGCATACCATCCCTTGACAACCCCATGGAAGCAGTCTCTTCCTTTTATTACTGACAACGGTCTGCCTGTTAAATTGGGTGAGAATGCGCATAAACCAGTGGGGAACCAGGCAATTTAGTGTTTTGTCAGGTGACATCCTACCTATTAAGCCGACAGTCATCTTCATATGGGCATGCGTAGGTATAGACCTTCTAGTCCGAGAGCCCGGGGGGTTTTATTTATGTTTTTGGTTGCTGTGGCATGTTGCATGCATGCTGGATCTTTTAGTAATTTGCTATCGTTGAGTTACAGCGATATTTGAGGGTTTAAAGTCGCTTTCAGAGCAAACGGCTACCATTGGGCTAGTAAGTTTTTTTCAGATTTAATTTCCTGACATACTGCTGTCCTATGGAAACAAACAACCTGTTTTTATTCATGTTACTCCAAGTGTTCAAGCGAAACATAATGCGTGATTTTGATTATAATCGATAGCTACCGTCCAATTGTTTTGCTATTTTAGAAAAAAATCCCTTCAGGTCTTTAAAGATGCCCAACTTAAATTTCTGGCTCAGTGTGGCCATGATTAGAGTAAAAGTACAAATTTACAAGCAAGTAAATAAATAAAAACTTTTAAAGTTATTTGTCCTTTATCAATTTTTCCATTACATAGCAATATTTGATTGTTCCCCTTTTTAAAGTCAGTTTGAAACAATTCTACCCTCTTAGGGTTTGTAAGAGTTTCAGATTTGAATTCCTGACATATTTTCCCTTACAAACAACTGATCGGACATTTGGATCTAAAAAAATAAATAAAACCCTCCCGGCTCTCGGTCTAGTCTGTATACACACGTTGATTGCATTCAACTGAATAGTTATACCCTGATTACAAGACTATATATACTATTCCAACGAGACACTCACCCAAGCCTGTTTTAATGTTAAACCAACGTCAGCGACGCTAGCCCAACATTGAATCAACATTGGAGAAATGTAAAATGTTTGATGGGTAGTCCTCCTGCCCAGCAAACACTAAACATTTGTATAACATTTATACAACGTCGGCCAAACGTCTTCGACATTGGTTCAACATTGTATAAGCTCATACACATGTTTTGTGATTACTGGGTGTCAATACAAGCGTGGGGTCAGCCCGATTCGAGATCCCCCGCAGTAATACAGTCAGTTTGTTTGAAAACCAAGGCCCAGCCAAAAGCCAGGGCTACAGTCCGACAGCAGAATGCCCGATATTGGCCTGACCCAAAATCCTCTAGTTTTTTTTCTCTCTTGATTATTTATCTTTGGGGTCTACATTAAGATATCCAGGGTGGTGTGGAGGTGTCACCTTTGAGTAATTTTAATTATTCAAGATGGCCGCCATGGAATCGCAAACGCTCTGAAAATATCCCATTTATGATGGACTCGATTTTATAGAGGACAAATACTCGGTTAATATGTCTTGTAACAATGATTTTTTGTCAAATTGAATTCACATAAATCTTTTTTACATCTCCATAGTTTGAAAATACAATAATGGAGAACATTTAGTATCTAAAATGGCTGCCGTATGGCTACAAATTATGTTATAATCATAGGAAACAAAATGATATATTTCCACGACTTAAATGTGTATGTAGTAGTACTTAAAATATATTTTAACAACTTCGCGCAATTTTAAATAAGGGGGTAGGGTTACTTGAATGTATTTTATTTCTGTTCTGGTAAACCGATCTGCACCTGCTATATATCATATAAACGGTAATTGAGCTCCGCTTCAAATGGCTTATTAATCATAGCAGTATAATACATAATATCGCTTCATGTTTGACTAATTTAATTTGAAAATAGGGCGAAATCCACAACAACAAAACCCGTTGGGAAATATCATTTCATCAAACGTGTTTTACATGTATTAACATTTTGGCCACGGTTTTTAAATCCAGATATACATGTAAATAAACCTGGATGTTAAATGTGCTTTGAAATTTCACACAATTTTTGCGAAAGACAAATACAAAATTGCCGCCATCTGTTTTTAAAAAATAATGTAATTTTGTGCATTTTACTTGACTCTTCATCGAAATGATAGGCATCAAGATAAATTAGAGTTCTGTTTTATAAAAACAACTATATTATACAAAATATATTTAAAAAATACAAAATACAAAGTGGCCGCTGTCTGTTTGAAAATGTGTATATATCGACACAAAAAAGAAAAAACACAAATTGAAAAATATACCAACATCTTTGATTTCAGTTGAAAGTCACTATCAAGAGCTTTTACACAGATACATAATATTTAATTTCTGTTTAATACGAAATGTACAACAAATCACTAAGTTTGTATTTTGTCCCTCCATATGAACAATTTCCAACGTTTTCTTGTGAATACAAGCAGCATTTTACGCTCATGTTAATTTTACATGGTATGGATGTTTGTTATTACTTTTACATTCTCTGGGGCCATTTTTCAAAAGTGATCTTGGCCACTGATGAAGTGTTGTGATCACATGCATTTTAAAGTTATTTCAGCAACTACAAATGTGCTCTTGATCACGGAAGAAATGATTACAACCACTTTAAAAGTTATCTCAGCCACTACAAATGTCATCTTGGCCACTGAAGAAGAGATCTACATGCTCTCATTATGCTTTTAAATACTTGGAAGAAAAGGACGATGAGACTAAAAGCTTTAACCCCTTAACCGCCGGTGTCGCATATATTCGGGTTTTCATTTTTCAGTAGCACAGTAACTACTACTTTTAAACATGTTAACGATACACTATGACATGAATCAGCAATATTTGAAAACAGTTGACCTCCATTTTGTCAAATCTGAATAATTTTCACTCACTTGAAGTTGTGGATCGCGTCAGCGAGACACAAATTCAGGTGGGTGAAAATTCCGATTTTTTAATTTGGCGGTTAATAATTACATCAATATATGATTACAAGAAGTGCGCTAAATGAAGAAGATGTTTATACACAAGTGCAGTTAAAACAAGGACTTGAGAAACATTATGGTTCAAGGGTCTCAATAGTAACAGTAAAACAACTTCCTAATACGGTTACTCTTACATCAGGTGTACAATTTATAATTCAAGGCACCTGACCGAGCTCGTGGGATGCATACACACTGTAATATGGACAGGCTGATTCAATGGTCTTGGTAAGTACATCAGAACAGAGATCAAGACTTTGGCTATGGAGCATCAAAATAACAGGTACCCTACCTCAGCGGACACGGGCTCTGTAGAAGGAAATATCACATATGGGAGCATTACTCACTGCAATTATAGCTAGATAGCATAATCAAAAGTCCGAATGCGCTATGCAGCAACATGGCTCTAATATGCCAGTGATACATGCTTCTTCCACCTCTCCAAGTTGGTCAGAGCATGAATGACACTTGAGCACAAATATGGGCACCATAACTTGGTGGATATAATGAGAAAGCTTGTCACAAGATATTGATCTGGCAGAGGAAATAAGAAAGTATGTCTTGCAGTGCCAGGCCGGCAATCTAGACCACACCTTCAAGCTACAATTCAAGCCACGTTATCTGGCAAAATTGCATCATTTACTCTTGCCATCAAGATTACCAGGGAGATGCCAACTCAAGCTGGACATGGAGTTAAGCACCTGCCCTAAATTAACCTAGTCAGATTAAAGAAATTGTGCAAAGTAGTTGTTTTTTATGTAACTCATCATTTCAACTAATTATGTGGTCAGTGATATCACCTAGATCACTTCAATACAATGTTCCATGTCAACTCAGATTATGTGGTTTTAACTAGGTCGTGAGTGAAAGTGGTATGAATTAAAGAGTAATTAGAAGTAAGTTGTAATATTGTGGTGTTAGTGCCATTTGTCCTTCGTGAATAGCTATATCATGATTATCTATGAGACACATGATTATTTTATCCGCCATTATTGTCGTTATTACGTACATTTTTATCTGGAATGACGACACATATATATATAGCTATTGCTGATCTCTACGTTTTAGTATACATATAGGTTGATATAATTGAAGTGTATGTATTATGTACTATTTATAGTAATAGCAGTTATTTTATATCTTATTTTGGTGGGGGGGGGGGGGACATATATCTATCAAGTATAATATTAACATGTATATTTATTTCATTTATTTTAAATTATTTTAATACTTGTACGTATATTATTTATACCACTTTCGATTTTATCATATGCACTGTATCATATATATATGATTTACTTAGAGATTTGGTCTGGACATAAATGTGCATACAAAACCACCATGAGCTACTCTAGCAGATCTATCTTAGTCTTCTTTTGTTTTAAGAGAATAAGGTAGCGCAAATGTGTTATCAGGATAATAAACATATTATTCGAAGGGTTGTATGATATATTTTTGGTTATAAACTGTAGTAACTTTCTGCAAATTTGAATGATGTCTTAAATCGGATAGATTTTTTATTGTAAATAATTTTCAAGATTAAGAAACAAGTAACCGACATGTCAAAATATTGATAGCCCTGAAATCTACATTTCCATGATTGACTCTATCAGTTGTGTCTGGAATCCTTTCGCGCCAGACAACCTTGAGCTCGAAAAACTATGTTTTGCTTAGCAGCATCATACAACAAACTGCGCGATGGGTTGTTGACTTGCACAGCAAACATAGGAGATCGGATTGAGATGTGAGAGAGGTACTAAATGTTAACAACATTAACTGCTTACTTGAAAAGTAAGTAGTTACGGTTGTTTACTTTTGCAAGGCTGCGTTCTGCCGATCACAGATATACCGAGGAGTAGAGATTATCCAGATTCCTTCACGTCAGTCCGTATTCTCGTACAAGTTACGATATATTGTAGGCTTCTAATTGGTCGAGATGTTCAGAAAATTTTATGCAACTTTAAAAAAATACTAATATTTTTAAATGATGAAAAGTAACTGTATATTTTCATGTTCGTATGGGTTGGTATGTGCTTCGGGCAATGTTTATAGATGTATCGGCTAATTCGGTCCTGTTGCGCTCGGGTCCATTTTTACACATGTCATAATAGCGTATTATAATTCCAGTTGACCTGATGTCATGAAAGCATTTCATATCGCGCTAATGCACTATGATGTTCCTGTAACCGTGACAGTAATTCGTGAATGATAATGTATGAGTTATTTAGTGAAAAATATAATTATGTGTGTGTGCGCGAGGGTTGTGGGTCAATAATATTGTGTCTATATTATGATAAGTTGCAAGCGGTGATGCTACCCCTCTAAGCTTAAAATAATTATCTTAGTTTGCTGTTTAGTCTGTCTGCTTACAGTGTACGATATTCTACTGCATTAAGAACGAAAAGGCTTAATCGGCTTTCAACCTGTTAACACAAGTAAACAGTTGAAGATTATGAATGCATTCAATTAAAATTAAGATTATCCATTTCACCTGTGTCTTGGAGTTATCGATTGATAACGGCCACATGTAATGACATTTGCATCAACAGATCAACACATGATTGATTAACTGCACAATAATGATATCCCTGATATGAAGATGAAAGTAGACATCACAATGTGATTATTTATTATATCTATACTCAAAATAATTTATCACCACAGTTAATTAAAAGATTTAATCGATATCGTTGAGGCATAGGAATAACTATTAACCCCCCCCCCCCCTCCGATGATATATATTATTAACGAATTTCTGAAATATGATTCAATTAATTATCATTTTTTAAATATCACATAAACATTATCTTCAATGCAAGGAAATAACAAAGGCAGTTACTAAAATTACATTATGGCACAAAGTAAACTTCAGATTGCAAAATAATGGAGGTATAAAATATATGAGATTCAAACGTCAATATTACATTTTTGAACCTCCACTCGAGTCGAGACCTCAAACATGTCGAACATGAAGCAATATAATTATATTATTAGGAATGGTGCCACAAAAAAAACGTGAAGGTTACAATTTTTTTTTAATTCTAGCAGTCAAAGAATGTAATAATTATGACAAAACTTATTAAACTGTTATGCTTACCACTCCGAAAACAAGTAACTTGATTTACTTTATGTTACTAGCATCATTATATGTGCATAGATGCATGCAATGATTGAATAATCAGTGATTTATAAATATAATCACATCTGCCTGATTCACATAGGCCTACTTCATTTATCTGTTATTACAATACCAGTCAGAATTTTTAATATATTGCTGCTCATATTTTCGGATCTATCCTCTCTCCAAATATATATCGAAAAATGTTTAGAGTGTTTCTGAGAGTAGTTTTCCGGCTCAACTCTTAAAAAAAGCTTCGCCTCTGTACGTACTTTGGATTCACGTTTCACACACGTTTCGCCATTACATATTATAACTGGATCTCCATGTCTATCTTGTATTATTTGTTAGTGTAAGATTGAGGTATCAATGTATTAAATGTACCGATAACAGTTTTCATAAGGTTATTGACATAATTATGTATATAACATAATTATAAAATAAAATATAAATTTAAGGATAATGACTTTACACAATCATGATCATAGCTATAATAGCTCTTTAGATAATAATTTTCTTTCATTTCAGCTTAAGTTTCTTTCATTTCAGATTAACTCGTTTAATTCTCATTCAAATTGTATAATGTACCGTACATTTATTTATTATAAATAATATTCTGCAATAAATTAATCTGATTAATCGTAGTAGGGCAGTAACTCTAACGCTAAGTAACTCAACGCCAGACCCATACACGGTTAAGATCATCTTAACTTCAAACACAATAAATGTTGAGTATTTTTTTCAGATATACGTGCCACAAAAAATACATTAGTCCTGCTCTTAACTTACATTCCAGGAATTTCATAACAGCAATGCAAGATCCAGATGGTGCTGCCGTCTTTTGCCATCACCATAATATTATGAACAATGTTAGTTTCAACTCTCCCAAATTGGCAGAAAAACATAGGCCTAGCTGTAAGAATGAATTGGATGCTACAAATAAATAAAATACATTTTGCGGAGGATAGTTTAGAATGTATGACAACTAAATGCGTAATAATTGTTTTATGTACGAAGAGTTATTATCGAACTTAGCAATGACCTTAGGTGGCCATTGGTATGATATTTGTTTGTTACTGTAAAGGCCAACCCTGAACTATTCAGAACTATTCAGAACTATTCGCAGAATCTACCAGATTGAAATTAATTTCTTAAGATTTTCTATGATTTGACATTGAAATTACATTATAAAGCATCCATCGGGAAAGGGACCCTCAGTGTATCTGAAAAATTACGCTTGGTTCATATTCTATTAACCTATCATGCAGTTAGTTATGTTTATGGGTGGTGTATAGGCTTACTACTAACTACTACTAAATCATTGCTTTACGTCACTTTTCGGCACAAATGTTCTTTTAAGTGACATTGTAATACGATACAAATGCTGTAGTCAATTGATGAGATGAATGATGCACAGATCATGAAGTGAGGGTGGGGATGATAGGGCATGGTGGGTTATTGAGAGTGTTTTCCTTCGCTCGCACAATAAGGGGTTCTGGGCATGTCTAGGGCATTTACCCCCACAGGGTAATGTGAAAGCTTACTACACGCATAGCCTATAATGAATATATGTGCCGGTATGTAATTTACTTGGGAATATATATAATAAAGCTTATCGCAGCATTTTAGGCAATATAACGATGTCGAATAATAGCAGGATTTGTTTTATTGTAGTTCCTGATAAAAAAATTATCGAAAATATAACTTCAGTGATTTCATGACAGCCATTTTGAATTCCTTGTTTTACAAAACATCCACAAGGATGAGAGCTCCACATTCGCCCATATATCACCATAGGGGAACCAACCAAGCATAATCAAAACAGAAAAATAATATCAGCCAAAACAATGTTAGCCCCAGTTTCACTGCGACATCCGATTGTTTTTGCTCATATTTGCATACATATAGACTTAACAATATTTTTTACTAAAAACAAATGAAAGAATTGGCTTTCTCATACCTGAAAACATAAGAATAGACATATTATTTATGTCTCTAGCGTATGTAGTTGCAAAATTATTCGTAAATATGTTTATTTTTATATACTTTGGCGGCCATCTTGGATTTCGCCATTTTAGATCTTTTCGCGACATATGAAAAAATGCAATCCCTTTTTTTCTTGATCTTTATGATATTTTGAGTCAAAACAAGTGAAAAATCAATTTTAACAGACAATTTGCACGAAAGTGTTATTTGTGACATATGAGTCTACACTATTAATTGCACACAAAAGGGCCCAAACACACATAAACTTACTCTTTCTACGCAGGTAAAAAATAAGCTTTTAAAGAGTCCCCTGTCCCAAATTTACACACGGGAAAGGGTCTATATGATGAATTTTCAAAATGGCCGCTGATTGGGTGTATTTACATTAATGTAGTCTACAAATGACTGTTTTAACGTTGCTTTTTAGTAGTAGTATGATAATATATTATTAAAAAGATTTCAAAATGTATTAACCCTTCAGGCGCTAGCTACAAACAAATACAATCGTTTTTAATTTATTTGTTAGTATATTAAATTACTGTTATTCGGAATAAAATATGTGTTAATTCAACATCAACACTTGTAACATTCGGGGATCAACTTATATGTGAGATTTAAATTGTGTTAACCCTTTGGGCTCTATAAACGAATATAATCGTTTTTAATCCATTTTGTTTATTTTGTCCAGTTATTTATTATTTATTTTATTATAGTTATTCGGAATAAAACGTATGTTTCAACATCAACACTTTCAACTGTTAGGTCTCAAATTAAACAAATAAAAGTATGTTTTACCCACTTGAAGTTGCGAGTCGCGCTAGTGAAGAACAACTTTAAGTGGGTGTAAATTTAAAAAAAAGTACTACTTAGCAGCTAAATAATTGATGGGGATTCAATATTTGATCTACATATTTATATCAAGCACAAGGCTGCATTTTTGTGTGTATTTATTCAGGCTGAATATACAGCTGTGAAGCCACAAGATGTAACCTGAAATAGAAATAATAAAGATATATAGAATAATAGCAATGCACAAGCTCAGTATACACAATTTGCAAAAACATATGAACATGATGAACTGCCAACCGACAAAAAAATGAAATGAATCGGGCTTTAGGCCACCTTTGTGCACATATAGGCTAAACTGGGCCAGGAGAACCTCCTGAGGATGGTGAGATGATACTGTCCTCCAGACACAGGATTCGAAATTCGGGTCCTGGCGGTCTGAGGCCGAGCACGCTACCTCTCGGTCACGGAGGCTCCCCACAATACTAACTTTCACACGTGGATGGGGAAGAAACATTTTCAAACCGCCGAGACCGGGAACCGAACCCCGAACTCTGGCGTGAAAGGCAGCGGTGCTAACCACTACCCTAGGACCCCCGCCCCTGCCAAAATGAAATGAATCGGGCTTTAGGCCACCTTTGTGCACATATAGGATAAACTGGGCCAGGAGAACCTCCTGAGGATGGTGAGATGATTGAAATGACACTGTCCTCCAGACACAGGATTCGAAATTCGAGCCCTGGCGGTCTGAGGCCGAGCACGCTACCTCTCGGTCACGGAGGCCCACAATACTGACTTTCACACGTGGATGGGGAAGAAACATTTTTTGTTTCTTTCAAACCGCCGACACCGGGAGCCGAACCCCGGACTCTGGCGTGAAAGGCAGTGGTGCTAACCTCTACCCTAGGGCCCCAGCCAACCGACAAAAGACACAGACCCCATGCTGATCAATGCCGGGCCATGATCGATTGACGTTCAAATGGCTTATTAATCATAGCAGTATAATACATAATATCGCTTCATGTTTGACTAATTTAATTTGAAAATAGGGCGAAATCCACAACAACAAAACCCGTTGGGAAATATCATTTCATCAAACGTGTTTTACATGTATTAACATTTTGGCCACGGTTTTTAAATCCAGATATACATGTAAATAAACCTGGATGTTAAATGTGCTTTGAAATTTCACACAATTTTTGCGAAAGACAAATACAAAATTGCCGCCATCTGTTTTTAAAAAATAATGTAATTTTGTGCATTTTACTTGACTCTTCATCGAAATGATAGGCATCAAGATAAATTAGAGTTCTGTTTTATAAAAACAACTATATTATACAAAATATATTTAAAAAATACAAAATACAAAGTGGCCGCTGTCTGTTTGAAAATGTGTATATATCGACACAAAAAAGAAAAAACACAAATTGAAAAATATACCAACATCTTTGATTTCAGTTGAAAGTCACTATCAAGAGCTTTTACACAGATACATAATATTTTATTTCTGTTTAATACGAAATGTACAACAAATCACTAAGTTTGTATTTTGTCCCTCCATATGAACAATTTCCAACGTTTTCTTGTGAATACAAGCAGCATTTTACGCTCATGTTAATTTTACATGGTATGGATGTTTGTTATTACTTTTACATTCTCTGGGGCCATTTTTCAAAAGTGTTCTTGGCCACTGATGAAGTGTTGTGATCACATGCATTTTAAAGTTATTTCAGCAACTACAAATGTGCTCTTGATCACGGAAGAAATGATTACAACCACTTTAAAAGTTATCTCAGCCACTACAAATGTCATCTTGGCCACTGAAGAAGAGATCTACATGCTCTACATTATGCTTTTAAATACTTGGAAGAAAAGGACGATGAGACTAAAAGCTTTAACCCCTTAACCGCCGGTGTCGCATATATTCGGGTTTTCATTTTTCAGTAGCACAGTAACTACTACTTTTAAACATGTTAACGATACACTATGACATGAATCAGCAATATTTGAAAACAGTTGACCTCCATTTTGTCAAATCTGAATAATTTTCACTCACTTGAAGTTGTGGATCGCGTCAGCGAGACACAAATTCAGGTGGGTGAAAATTCCGATTTTTTAATTTGGCGGTTAATAATTACATCAATATATGATTACAAGAAGTGCGCTAAATGAAGAAGATGTTTATACACAAGTGCAGTTAAAACAAGGACTTGAGAAACATTATGGTTCAAGGGTCTCAATAGTAACAGTAAAACAACTTCCTAATACGGTTACTCTTACATCAGGTGTACAATTTATAATTCAAGGCACCTGACCGAGCTCGTGGGATGCATACACACTGTAATATGGACAGGCTGATTCAATGGTCTTGGTAAGTACATCAGAACAGAGATCAAGACTTTGGCTATGGAGCATCAAAATAACAGGTACCCTACCTCAGCGGACACGGGCTCTGTAGAAGGAAATATCACATATGGGAGCATTACTCACTGCAATTATAGCTAGATAGCATAATCAAAAGTCCGAATGCGCTATGCAGCAACATGGCTCTAATATGCCAGTGATACATGCTTCTTCCACCTCTCCAAGTTGGTCAGAGCATGAATGACACTTGAGCACAAATATGGGCACCATAACTTGGTGGATATAATGAGAAAGCTTGTCACAAGATATTGATCTGGCAGAGGAAATAAGAAAGTATGTCTTGCAGTGCCAGGCCGGCAATCTAGACCACACCTTCAAGCTACAATTCAAGCCACGTTATCTGGCAAAATTGCATCATTTACTCTTGCCATCAAGATTACCAGGGAGATGCCAACTCAAGCTGGACATGGAGTTAAGCACCTGCCCTAAATTAACCTAGTCAGATTAAAGAAATTGTGCAAAGTAGTTGTTTTTTATGTAACTCATCATTTCAACTAATTATGTGGTCAGTGATATCACCTAGATCACTTCAATACAATGTTCCATGTCAACTCAGATTATGTGGTTTTAACTAGGTCGTGAGTGAAAGTGGTATGAATTAAAGAGTAATTAAAAGTAAGTTGTAATATTGTGGTGTTAGTGCCATTTGTCCTTCGTGAATAGCTATATCATGATTATCTATGAGACACATGATTATTTTATCCGCCATTATTGTCGTTATTACGTACATTTTTATCTGGAATGACGACACATATATATATAGCTATTGCTGATCTCTACGTTTTAGTATACATATAGGTTGATATAATTGAAGTGTATGTATTATGTACTATTTATAGTAATAGCAGTTATTTTATATCTTATTTTGGTGGGGGGGGGGACATATATCTATCAAGTATAATATTAACATGTATATTTATTTCATTTATTTTAAATTATTTTAATACTTGTACGTATATTATTTATACCACTTTCGATTTTATCATATGCACTGTATCATATATATATGATTTACTTAGAGATTTGGTCTGGACATAAATGTGCATACAAAACCACCATGAGCTACTCTAGCAGATCTATCTTAGTCTTCTTTTGTTTTAAGAGAATAAGGTAGCGCAAATGTGTTATCAGGATAATAAACATATTATTCGAAGGGTTGTATGATATATTTTTGGTTATAAACTGTAGTAACTTTCTGCAAATTTGAATGATGTCTTAAATCGGATAGATTTTTTATTGTAAATAATTTTCAAGATTAAGAAACAAGTAACCGACATGTCAAAATATTGATAGCCCTGAAATCTACATTTCCATGATTGACTCTATCAGTTGTGTCTGGAATCCTTTCGCGCCAGACAACCTTGAGCTCGAAAAACTATGTTTTGCTTAGCAGCATCATACAACAAACTGCGCGATGGGTTGTTGACTTGCACAGCAAACATAGGAGATCGGATTGAGATGTGAGAGAGGTACTAAATGTTAACAACATTAACTGCTTACTTGAAAAGTAAGTAGTTACGGTTGTTTACTTTTGCAAGGCTGCGTTCTGCCGATCACAGATATACCGAGGAGTAGAGATTATCCAGATTCCTTCACGTCAGTCCGTATTCTCGTACAAGTTACGATATATTGTAGGCTTCTAATTGGTCGAGATGTTCAGAAAATTTTATGCAACTTTAAAAAAATACTAATATTTTTAAATGATGAAAAGTAACTGTATATTTTCATGTTCGTATGGGTTGGTATGTGCTTCGGGCAATGTTTATAGATGTATCGGCTAATTCGGTCCTGTTGCGCTCGGGTCCATTTTTACACATGTCATAATAGCGTATTATAATTCCAGTTGACCTGATGTCATGAAAGCATTTCATATCGCGCTAATGCACTATGATGTTCCTGTAACCGTGACAGTAATTCGTGAATGATAATGTATGAGTTATTTAGTGAAAAATATAATTATGTGTGTGTGCGCGAGGGTTGTGGGTCAATAATATTGTGTCTATATTATGATAAGTTGCAAGCGGTGATGCTACCCCTCTAAGCTTAAAATAATTATCTTAGTTTGCTGTTTAGTCTGTCTGCTTACAGTGTACGATATTCTACTGCATTAAGAACGAAAAGGCTTAATCGGCTTTCAACCTGTTAACACAAGTAAACAGTTGAAGATTATGAATGCATTCAATTAAAATTAAGATTATCCATTTCACCTGTGTCTTGGAGTTATCGATTGATAACGGCCACATGTAATGACATTTGCATCAACAGATCAACACATGATTGATTAACTGCACAATAATGATATCCCTGATATGAAGATGAAAGTAGACATCACAATGTGATTATTTATTATATCTATACTCAAAATAATTTATCACCACAGTTAATTAAAAGATTTAATCGATATCGTTGAGGCATAGGAATAACTATTAACCCCCCCCCCCCCTCCGATGATATATATTATTAACGAATTTCTGAAATATGATTCAATTAATTATCATTTTTTAAATATCACATAAACATTATCTTCAATGCAAGGAAATAACAAAGGCAGTTACTAAAATTACATTATGGCACAAAGTAAACTTCAGATTGCAAAATAATGGAGGTATAAAATATATGAGATTCAAACGTCAATATTACATTTTTGAACCTCCACTCGAGTCGAGACCTCAAACATGTCGAACATGAAGCAATATAATTATATTATTAGGAATGGTGCCACAAAAAAAACGTGAAGGTTACAATTTTTTTTTAATTCTAGCAGTCAAAGAATGTAATAATTATGACAAAACTTATTAAACTGTTATGCTTACCACTCCGAAAACAAGTAACTTGATTTACTTTATGTTACTAGCATCATTATATGTGCATAGATGCATGCAATGATTGAATAATCAGTGATTTATAAATATAATCACATCTGCCTGATTCACATAGGCCTACTTCATTTATCTGTTATTACAATACCAGTCAGAATTTTTAATATATTGCTGCTCATATTTTCGGATCTATCCTCTCTCCAAATATATATCGAAAAATGTTTAGAGTGTTTCTGAGAGTGGTTTTCCGGCTCAACTCTTAAAAAAAGCTTCGCCTCTGTACGTACTTTGGATTCACGTTTCACACACGTTTCGCCATTACATATTATAACTGGATCTCCATGTCTATCTTGTATTATTTGTTAGTGTAAGATTGAGGTATCAATGTATTAAATGTACCGATAACAGTTTTCATAAGGTTATTGACATAATTATGTATATAACATAATTATAAAATAAAATATAAATTTAAGGATAATGACTTTACACAATCATGATCATAGCTATAATAGCTCTTTAGATAATAATTTTCTTTCATTTCAGCTTAAGTTTCTTTCATTTCAGATTAACTCGTTTAATTCTCATTCAAATTGTATAATGTACCGTACATTTATTTATTATAAATAATATTCTGCAATAAATTAATCTGATTAATCGTAGTAGGGCAGTAACTCTAACGCTAAGTAACTCAAGGCCAGACCCATACACGGTTAAGATCATCTTAACTTCAAACACAATAAATGTTGAGTATTTTTTTCAGATATACGTGCCACAAAAAATACATTAGTCCTGCTCTTAACTTACATTCCAGGAATTTCATAACAGCAATGCAAGATCCAGATGGTGCTGCCGTCTTTTGCCATCACCATAATATTATGAACAATGTTAGTTTCAACTCTCCCAAATTGGCAGAAAAACATAGGCCTAGCTGTAAGAATGAATTGGATGCTACAAATAAATAAAATACATTTTGCGGAGGATAGTTTAGAATGTATGACAACTAAATGCGTAATAATTGTTTTATGTACGAAGAGTTATTATCGAACTTAGCAATGACCTTAGGTGGCCATTGGTATGATATTTGTTTGTTACTGTAAAGGCCAACCCTGAACTATTCAGAACTATTCAGAACTATTCGCAGAATCTACCAGATTGAAATTAATTTCTTAAGATTTTCTATGATTTGACATTGAAATTACATTATAAAGCATCCATCGGGAAAGGGACCCTCAGTGTATCTGAAAAATTACGCTTGGTTCATATTCTATTAACCTATCATGCAGTTAGTTATGTTTATGGGTGGTGTATAGGCTTACTACTAACTACTACTAAATCATTGCTTTACGTCACTTTTCGGCACAAATGTTCTTTTAAGTGACATTGTAATACGATACAAATGCTGTAGTCAATTGATGAGATGAATGATGCACAGATCATGAAGTGAGGGTGGGGATGATAGGGCATGGTGGGTTATTGAGAGTGTTTTCCTTCGCTCGCACAATAAGGGGTTCTGGGCATGTCTAGGGCATTTACCCCCACAGGGTAATGTGAAAGCTTACTACACGCATAGCCTATAATGAATATATGTGCCGGTATGTAATTTACTTGGGAATATATATAATAAAGCTTATCGCAGCATTTTAGGCAATATAACGATGTCGAATAATAGCAGGATTTGTTTTATTGTAGTTCCTGATAAAAAAATTATCGAAAATATAACTTCAGTGATTTCATGACAGCCATTTTGAATTCCTTGTTTTACAAAACATCCACAAGGATGAGAGCTCCACATTCGCCCATATATCACCATAGGAGAACCAACCAAGCATAATCAAAACAGAAAAATAATATCAGCCAAAACAATGTTAGCCCCAGTTTCACTGCGACATCCGATTGTTTTTGCTCATATTTGCATACATATAGACTTAACAATATTTTTTACTAAAAACAAATGAAAGAATTGGCTTTCTCATACCTGAAAACATAAGAATAGACATATTATTTATGTCTCTAGCGTATGTAGTTGCAAAATTATTCGTAAATATGTTTATTTTTATATACTTTGGCGGCCATCTTGGATTTCGCCATTTTAGATCTTTTCGCGACATATGAAAAAATGCAATCCCTTTTTTTCTTGATCTTTATGATATTTTGAGTCAAAACAAGTGAAAAATCAATTTTAACAGACAATTTGCCCGAAAGTGTTATTTGTGACATATGAGTCTACACTATTAATTGCACACAAAAGGGCCCAAACACACATAAACTTACTCTTTCTACGCAGGTAAAAAATAAGCTTTTAAAGAGTCCCCTGTCCCAAATTTACACACGGGAAAGGGTCTATATGATGAATTTTCAAAATGGCCGCTGATTGGGTGTATTTACATTAATGTAGTCTACAAATGACTGTTTTAACGTTGCTTTTTAGTAGTAGTATGATAATATATTATTAAAAAGATTTCAAAATGTATTAACCCTTCAGGCGCTAGCTACAAACAAATACAATCGTTTTTAATTTATTTGTTAGTATATTAAATTACTGTTATTCGGAATAAAATATGTGTTAATTCAACATCAACACTTGTAACATTCGGGGATCAACTTATATGTGAGATTTAAATTGTGTTAACCCTTTGGGCTCTATAAACGAATATAATCGTTTTTAATCCATTTTGTTTATTTTGTCCAGTTATTTATTATTTATTTTATTATAGTTATTCGGAATAAAACGTATGTTTCAACATCAACACTTTCAACTGTTAGGTCTCAAATTAAACAAATAAAAGTATGTTTTACCCACTTGAAGTTGCGAGTCGCGCTAGTGAAGAACAACTTTAGGTGGGTGTAAATTTAAAAAAAAGTACTACTTAGCAGCTAAATAATTGATGGGGATTCAATATTTGATCTACATATTTATATCAAGCACAAGGCTGCATTTTTGTGTGTATTTATTCAGGCTGAATATACAGCTGTGAAGCCACAAGATGTAACCTGAAATAGAAAAAATAAAGATATATAGAATAATAGCAATGCACAAGCTCAGTATACACAATTTGCAAAAATATATGAACATGATGAACTGCCAACCGACAAAAAAATGAAATGAATCGGGCTTTAGGCCACCTTTGTGCACATATAGGCTAAACTGGGCCAGGAGAACCTCCTGAGGATGGTGAGATGATACTGTCCTCCAGACACAGGATTCGAAATTCGGGTCCTGGCGGTCTGAGGCCGAGCACGCTACCTCTCGGTCACGGAGGCTCCCCACAATACTAACTTTCACACGTGGATGGGGAAGAAACATTTTCAAACCGCCGAGACCGGGAACCGAACCCCGAACTCTGGCGTGAAAGGCAGCGGTGCTAACCACTACCCTAGGACCCCCGCCCCTGCCAAAATGAAATGAATCGGGCTTTAGGCCACCTTTGTGCACATATAGGATAAACTGGGCCAGGAGAACCTCCTGAGGATGGTGAGATGATTGAAATGACACTGTCCTCCAGACACAGGATTCGAAATTCGAGCCCTGGCGGTCTGAGGCCGAGCACGCTACCTCTCGGTCACGGAGGCCCACAATACTGACTTTCACACGTGGATGGGGAAGACACATTTTTTGTTTCTTTCAAACCGCCGACACCGGGAGCCGAACCCCGGACTCTGGCGTGAAAGGCAGTGGTGCTAACCTCTACCCTAGGGCCCCAGCCAACCGACAAAAGACACAGACCCCATGCTGATCAATGCCGGGCCATGATCGATTGACGTGGACCAGCATTAATTCAAACAGCACAGGGCCATCGTCCAGAGTGGTTGGTGTCGCCTTCCGTATTGAATTTTCATCCCGCACCAGCAAACAAGAGACACCCATCCACTGATAATTCGACGCCGGGCCAGCATCACAGATGATAAACCATCATTTACCCAACAATTGGCAAGTGACTCATGCTTGCTGGGAAGAAACCGCCAACATCTGAACATGAGGGCCAACACAGCAAACACGAAAAATCCACCCAATTCTAAGCCAATGCCGTCCCGCCGTCTCCGACGTCGGTCCAACAATAACCCAGCACCGGGCCAATGTGTCGTGCCCGCTGGGAAGAACGTGTTCACAAAAGAAAGTGACTATTGTCCAGCTGACAAGAGGCATCGACCAATAGGCCAGCAAATACAAAACTTAGAACGTTGGTCCAACATTGTATAAATGTTATACAAGTGCTTGCGGTTGCTGGGAGAGGTCCAAGGCTGTATAAAAATGAAATACGGCGTTAGCTCATCGGTGGCGGCTCGATCACTGAAGTCAAGCAACTCCCGGCCTGGTCCATATTTTGATGGGTGACCGTTTGGGACTACCAGGTGCTGTATATACTAGGACATGTGTGCAGCGATGTTGTGTCGTGGGGCTCATAGAACCACGTAAATCAGATGGCTCGTCTGACTGACCTAGAGTTGGACGTAAGAAACCTCAAGGGACATAGGCGCAGTTTCCATCTGGCGAGACCCTAGAAAATCTACAATGTGGCGTGATAGCGCCCGTGGCGTGATGGCACAAAAGTGCGCACTGCCACGTAACATACAAATACAGATACAGAAAGTATTACATGTCGGCTGATATTCATTCATTGCATCAATAGACGGCTGATATTCATTCATTGCATCAATAGGGTGAAATATGGACAGCGTGTCCAGGCTGGGTCGCCCTATTAATACTTTAAAAGCTCGATTGATAACTAAAATTACATTTGCCTAATGCTGTTCCAATGTAGGCCAGCCTTGCAGACGGATACCCACCATTGAAACAACCTTAAATGTTTACAATGGTCAGTAGTAACATTTTCAGTTAACATTCCAATTTAAAATGGCTGCCAAAAAAGCCATAAAATAAATTCCAATGAATCTATCATAGTAAATATAGTCCAACAAAATGCAAAATGGATAACAAAGATTTATAAAAAAACAAGTCCAAGCATTATTGCTACTTGAAAAGTCACAATTCTCCTCTAGTTACAATTGAAGACGTTGATGTACAGCGGTGGACCACAGAACTCATTCAGGCTAATTTAGCTCTGTACATATCTTTTTGAATGGCACTCAGCTTTGTAATTATTATTACATATTACGTTCTTGTACAGCGGTGGATCACTCATCCATTTTTTAAATGTTGTACATAATTATATTGTCGAATGGCACTTAGTTTTGTAATTGCATTTACAGATAGTATGCACCCTTTTTCAATAACAAAGCTGAACCATTAAGTTGGGACTCCGGTTACACTCTTTTCAATAACAAAACGCCGCACAGTGACTACAGCTGAACTATTTAGTTGGGACTACTGTTTAATGCGAAAAATCGTGCAAAGAGTGTATAATGTACAGCGGTGGACCATTTATCCAGTTTTTTGTTACTGTACATGTATTTATAGTGGCACTCAGCTTTGTAATAATAATTAAATACGTTGCTGTACAGCGGTGGACCACTCATCCAGATTTATTTCGTTGTACATGCGTTGGCGAGTGGCACTCACTTTTGTAATTACATGTACATAAGTTGTGGTACAGCTCTTGATCACTCATCCAGTTTTATTTTGTTGTACATGTCTTGTCATATGACACGTTCTGTTATTTTTTTACAGACGTTGTTGCACAGCTGTTGACCACTCATCCAGTTTTATTGCACTGTACCTGTCTTGTGTGGTGCCACTTAATGATGCAGTGAACCGTGTTCGCCGAGTAGCTGCTGGTCTGGACGAGCTACTACCAGGTTTAAGCCACTGTATCAAACTTGTCAACTCTTTACGAAATTTTCTTCCCGTGATACAGTACAAGAAAAAGTTGATGCTGTGGTTCAGGTACATGAAGATAAAACATATGATCTTGGCAAGGAAGGTATTAGCTTTATGTCTGGCGTCAGTGTGATCATGGGGAACCAGAGACCAGAGAGCAAAAGGACAAGTGAGGACAAGCCAGGCAAAGCTGACAGTCATCAACAAGCTGGAGGTCTTCTGATGTGAAGGACTATTACCAGGTGTGTGACGTACCATGGTGCTGTCCACACCAGGTGAGTGACTTCTGAACGGATGTACAACCTTGTACAAGTTAGCCGCGTTTAGACAGACCACTATTATAAATGGCACGATAGAATAGACTGCCAAGTTGAGTGGGTTAAACACCTGCTCCATGAAGAAATCATTTTTAAGGCCAGAGCAGTATGTATGTTTGGGAGAATGTTTGACGAGATGTATTGTCCACAGAACATGTAAGTTGTAGGTCAATGATAGAATCATTGTAACTGTCATTAGAATAAGACCTCGTTTGAGAGAAAACATGTAGGACGCGCGAAAAGGGAACCAAACTACAGCGAATCTCTCTGCAGTAATAAGCACTATTAGCCAAGCTGACAAATCCAGGCAGAAGAGCAAGAAGAGCATGACTAGCTTACAGCTGGCAGCTGACTGATGAAGAAGCTCAAAGCCTGTGGTTACTCTGAGCCATGTCTTGAAGGCACTGAGATAAAGTACACCAGTGTCTGCCCAGGCCAGCAAGGCTAGATAAAGGTACATAGATCTCTTCCTCATGCGACGTCTCAATAAAACTATGAATGACATTATATTTCCAAGTGTACCACAAACTACGATGCCAGGGAATACATATTTTATGACTACATAGCCGATCTGTGTCTGGAGCAACATAGGTTGTGAGCCGGTAGAGGTATTAAATAATGTGTACTTGCTCTCGTTGGGCATCGTTGTACTGTTTGCAAAATATCCAAATTCAAAGCCAGTCATGATTATTTTTCCCAATAGATCCACAGTCATACACGATCTTGCGCATGTAGGTTTAGGCGTTATATAAACTTATACTTCACATTGTAATTACCATCTATGTATACCCATTAATGTATTTCACCTCTTTGCATCATATATAGTTTGCTCAGTATACGGTTGTGTGTTATCCCGGTAAATCAAAAAAGACTTTGTCTGGTATAATGCCACATTACTCTTTGTATTTTTTTCTGAAAGCATGCGTTTCGCCACATATCTCTAAGATCAATCCATGTTGGTCTTCATCCGTACTACACCTGCTGAGTTTATTGTTAGAGCGTGGATCTTGTCCTTATTTTTACTTGCCTTTTATTTCCAATTTCTCCTCTAAACGACCTACAAACACAGTACATACATATTATTGTGACTTTTATGACAATGTGTGTATCTTAATGAATACACAATCCACCAATATCTGTGATGATAATGTAACGTTGATTCAGCGACAGAATAATTTTGTTTTGCATATCATAATTATTTGCATCACATTCAACGACAGTTGAAAGCTCGACTACTAATTTATTGGATTGTGTTAGTGCGCCATTGTCCTGCTAAAGTGTCAATAAAGTGACGTGTAGCAGTCATTGTAGTAAACAGCATATTGCCCCTATTATATGGTCAGGCGCCTGTTTTATTTTGTATACAAAGACATAACATAGTATAACAATACAATAATGTCTTACAAAGCCAGAATGCAGTATCTGTTAACAGATACCGCATCCTTGCCCTGCACAACACAAGCGGACGTTACACAGGACAGACAGACAGACAAATACATTACATTGATACAACCTTTCTTTCCAAAAAAAGCAGGCCACAATGATGCCACATTCACATGAATATTTCATGAACAGTTCAAGGGAATGTGGCATCATTGCGACATGGACTGTTCATGAAATATTCATAAATACAGCTCATGAACAGTTCAATATATTTCAAAGAAAGTTCATGAACTGTTCACTAGTATCTCGCAGGGGAGGATATCGTAACATCTGGATATTGTGGCAGTGACTGAAACATGGTTAAAACATGATGGAACGCAATCAACCATAGCAGATATTCGTAACATCGAAAAATCTGTATATTGTGGCGTAGGCTGAAACATGGTTAAAACATGATGGAACGCAATCAACCATAGCAGATATCTCATCTCTTTGCTATTCGTTTTCAGCAACCTCGTGCAGATGTGTGCACAGGAAGAGGTGTGGGCATTCTAGTTTCTGACCAATTCAAAACTGATATTCATATCATACTCTTTTAACCCTTAAAGCGCTGAATTAATTTGCAAAAAACATCGCAGCCAAAGGATTTTTTTCAATTTGAAATCATCATAAATGTCTTAGTCAGCTCTTTCCGATTCATTTGAATACCTATGTTATGGGTCTACGGCCATTAGAAATATTTTTACTCTTACAGCGCGGGGATCGATTTCAGTCGTCAGAATCTGACGTCTACCGACGTCAGATTCTGACGACTAAAGTCGATCCCCGCGCTGTAAAGGTTGAAACGTTCTAAACGTTTTCTGCACGTATCGGAAACAATTTCGTTGTCTACCTGTATAGGCTTCAAAACGATACAGGTCAATTATTTTATGAATTTTAAGATTAACTGGAGAATACCAATAAGTTCAATGACATCCTCACATGTTTCGATATTAAGCAGCATGTTAATTTTCCATGGTCATTGGCTAGATCTGTTAATCACCAGACCCATTTGAAATTCAATCAAATCAGTTTTTTAAGGCAGCAGGTATCTGGTCATATTAGAAATTGACTCTTGTAAGACGAAATTGAACAAGGAAAAATATATTTTCGAAAAAAAATTGTTAGGAATCGTTTCATTCAGATATTCTTGATTTGGATCTAATAAAGAAACCAGAGAAATATCTATCGGCACTATGTCAACAGCATAGTTCTGTCCTTAGCTCTAATTTGGACTAACACGCTCCTGAAAGTATTAAAGACTCTGCTCAAAAAACACCGACTCCATGGATGACTCCGGAAATAATGAGGTCTGAAACCGTTCGCCACAATTTCGAACGAACATGACGCAGATCTCGCATAACCTCAGCTAAATATCGCTGACATAATTAACATTTGAATGGAAACTGGACCATTTCCTCAAGATTTCAAAGATGCTCATGTAAGACCACTACTTAAAAAACATATCTTCCTAAAAACGAACTAAAAAATTACAGGCCTGTATCCAACTTTAGTTTAATATTCAAAATCTTAGAAAAGGTAGTAGCCAATCGACTGCAAACTCATATAAAATATCTAATTGATTACAATCAGCCTACAGGAAGCATCATTCTACAGAATCGGCTCTACTGAAAGTGTATAACGATTTCATTATTAGTATGGACAAGGGTGAAGTTACCGCTCTGACCTTGCTTGACTTGTCGGCCGCCTTCAAATCATTGACCATGCTACATTAACAGATATACATTTTGATTGGTATGTGATATCTAGCCTGGCTCAAATTTGGTTTTCTTCATTTTTGCAAAATAGGCACCAATCCGTAAAAATTAAAGACACTCTGTCAGATAAAGTCAAATTTTCATATGGGATTCCACAGGGCTCTGTGCTGGGATCAGTGCTTTTTACCTTATATACCACACCACTCAGCGCTATTATCTCTAGTTTTGACATAAACTACCATCTTTATGCCGAGGATACTCAAATTTACATGTATCTATCAGTTTAAACGCTAAGGAATCTCTTGAGAAATTGCAACAGGGTGTGTCGGCCTGGATGACAGGATCTAAGCTGAAGCTTAATCCTAGCAAGACAGAATTTCTTCTTATATAGGGACCAAACTTCAGCGAGAAAATTTTTTGCATAATTTCCTATGCTTAGTTCTAGGTCAAGACACAAATCCATCTGCATCAGCCAAAAATCTTGGTGTAGTATTTGACAGTAGCCCGAATTTCCGAAAATACATATCCGAAACATGTAGGGCATGCGTCTATCATATCCCTGTTCTGCGTCGAATTAAAAAAGTCTGTCCTTAGATCTTGCAAGCAAATTACAGTGGCACTCGTCAGCATCAATGTTATTGTATCCCATTTTTTCACAATATGCCATAAAAGGATATCGCTAGATTACAACGCCTTCACAACTGCCTTGCAAGAGTGGTAACCAAAGCCACACGATTTAGTCGTTCCGTTCCTATTCGAAAACGAATACATGGTTTCCTGTCAAGTTTCACATTCATTTTTAAATATGCGCAATAACTGTCAAGTTTCACATGCATTTTTAAATAAAAGACAACCAGCCGGCATATCTAGCTGACATACTTGTTCGGCCTAAATGCGCAAAAAATCTAGGCTCCACTTATTCAAATAGATTTTTTGCTCCTCGTATAAAAACTAAGACTGGGTCAAGAGCTTTCTCTATATCCGTCCCAGCCTTACGGAACG
This sequence comes from Flabesymbios commensalis, assembly GCA_964017125.1. Lineage (NCBI taxonomy): Eukaryota > Metazoa > Annelida > Polychaeta > Terebellida > Flabelligeridae > Flabesymbios > Flabesymbios commensalis. The sequence continues at coordinate 38,765,881 of OZ024910.1, read as the reverse complement.
CCCTGCCTGTGCCCGTACGTAATGCCGAAATAATTTAACCATTCAGGAAGTTACTTAAATCTCACTATTCGATCTGGATTTCCCACCCTAGCTTCTCAGTAGTCTGGCTCCCTGTTGACGACACAAGATCACGCTAAGAATTTGTGCGCCTCTGAGCTCCGTCCGCTGAGTATATAGGCGCTATACAAGTTTTATTGATTGATTGATTGATTGACTCGTACACATAACTCGTAATTTCCTCTCCTCAGACAATGTGCAACCCCCTGTTCCCTGTTCTGGCTGGAATGAGTGATAGAGCCCCCCCCCCCCCCCCCACAGCTATGGAATTCTCTCCCCTAGAAATAACAAATCGGAATCTATTTTAAAAAAAAACTATATTTTTACCAAGCTTTTCTATACTAAATCATCTGTATCCCGACCTTCCCGATCGACAAAATGTAACGATAAGTGCACGATGAAAATGGAGCTGATTCGGATTTGCAGCGCCACTGAGCTCGGAGAGTTGGTTGCGTTAGAAGTCTTATTGTTCATTCATTTATTCATTCATTCATTCATTCATCCATTTATGCATTCATTCGTTCATTCATTTATTCATTCATCATACATGTACCTTAGCGAGAAAAGACGTCATATTGACAATCAACACTGATCAAACACGTGCACCTTTACCAAACATTGGACATTGCCCCAATGTTGTTGGTCAGCGTATAAGTCGATAAAAAACATTAAAACAGCATTGAATCAATGTATCTCGTGTTTGTTGGGATGCTGGTAACTGCCACCTATGGTGTCATTTTTTATCAATTTTCTGAAAGTTATCACCAGTTCCATCCATATAAGTCACTCCTACACAGTAAGTAAGTTTTTCACACTCTACAATAAAATTAAATCATTATGTTGTGACGGAAAACACTTTTATCCTCCTTTTAATTGACCTTGAATATTTTTAAGTGGTAATCTAATCTAAATGGAATCGAGTCGCTAGAAAAAGGACCCAGCCACTAGCAACGCCCTCATATTTAGGACAGTGTTTTTGTTATCTGTTGTCGATGGGAAAAATAAAAATGTAATGACGGCGCGCGGTAAAGAAATAAATAAAAGTAAACAAACTTTGGACCTATTCTCGGAAAAGTAAATTCGGACGACAAAAAAAACACTTTGCGTCAATTTCTGGTGATGTTAATGAGGGCGATGAAATAGAAAAAAAGTTGCACCGATTTTTAAGCAAGTTAATGCCGGCGGTGAAAAACACAAAACGAAAACATAGCCTGAGCAATTTGTTGTATTTCCTGAAATTAACATGTTTTTTTTCGAAAACTGGCAAAAGTTTGATGCGCATGCTGAGCAGAAAAAACACAAGGTTATAACCCTTTAACCGCCAAATTATTAAATCTGAATTTTCACCCATTTGAAGTTGTGTCTCGCTGACGCGATCCACAACTTCAAGTGAGTGAAAATTATTCAGATTTGAACAAATGGAGGTCAACTCTTTTCAAATCTCGCTGGTTGATGTCACATTTTATCTTTAACATATTATTTAAAATGTGGTACGTAATGTGCTAATAAAAAATGAAAACCCGAATATAGGCGGCACCGGCCGTGAAAGGGTTAAACATAGTGGTTTAAAAAAACTTCTCTGCAAAGCTAAAAAGCAGTAATTACTTACTGGAAGAGTAAACTGTCACTCTCTTTGTTTGCAGTGATGATTATGACGGCCCCGCACTAAAAATATTTAAAAAATATATAATACCCGTAGACCCATAACATAGGTATTCAAATGAAGCAGAAAGAGCTAACTAAGACATTTGTGACGACTTCAAATTGAAAAAACTCTTTGGAATCCATTGTTTATACAAAATATTTTTGCGTTGTAAGGGTCAAATAATAATATATCTGTAACAATGACCCGCACGAACGCCGTACTAATGAAAATGTCACGAGAAATGCTCTAAAAATCATTAGTATACAGCGTTCTAGCGAGAGAAGTATTTACAGTAATTGTATATCCTAAGATAATCAGGCATGAGCGTGATACAGAATCCGATATATTGTTTAAAAATTTGGTGATTTAAAGTTACAACCACCTGATTTAAGGTTTAACTCTCCCACCGTACTTGCAATTCATTACATTTTCATTCACATGTAGGTGCGAGCTGCTACCGTAATCGCCCCTCAATTTGAATAAAACGCCGGATTTCTATGAAAAATAATTGCCAAGCGTAATAATATCTGCAGAGAATGCTCGAAAAATTCTTATTGCGATAGATTTTACTGTTTTTGATGTTCAATGCAGTTGTTTTAAAATATGGCACGTGATACGTGGTATCCCAGTAGACACGATACATTGACCAAGTGTCAATATTGGGCCAGCGTCGTAAACGATGGGCCAACATTGAAACAACTGCACTGGGTCAATATCTCGTGTTTACTGTACGATTTTGCCCTTTTAACGAAAACCCAGCAAATACAAAACATTGGTTTAACATTTATACAATGTTGGACCAACGTCAAAGGCGGTGGTGGGCCGACGGTTTATATTTGTTTGTGTGTTTATTGGGAAGTACGATTAGGCTACAGTCGATTTTAATCTGTTTTATAAACCGATCAAATCACTGTTATTGGAAATGAAACGTTTGCATAAACATCAATATTTGCAAATGCTTGGTCTCGAATTAAACCAACGTGAGTCTTTGTCACCCACTTTAAGTTATGGTCCGTGATAGCGAGACAGAGCTTCAAGTGGGTGTAAATTTAACTGAGATAACATTGCGGGAAAAACTCTAATGGATCGATGGTCAAACTACAGGAGAAACACGCGTGCAAGACTCTACTCCATCAGGACTACTGTAAAGCCAGCGTGAAGGATGGATAGTTTAGTCGATCTATTTTAACTTGGATAAGGGGATCCATGCGATACCCCAGATCCTAATTTATCACCATGTATTCATGTCCACTCTCTTCAGTTTAAGACTGTTGATCACTGGTTTTGTGGCGTGAGATATTAACACTGTAAATGAGAATAATTGACGAGGTGTGGATATGCGTGAGAGAAACAATACCAATTCGCAAATATTTGAACAACAAACATTTTGAGCTGCAAGTATAATTATTAGTATCCTACCTTTGATTTATTGACGAGGCATAATTTGCCCCACGCATAAACTGATAAAAGAAAATATAAACATCATAATCACTTTGTTATTACTTAGCCTGCTTAGATAAATATGAGATCAACTACACATGAGACCATAATATGGTACTATTTTAAGAAAAAATCCTGTACCACGATAAATAAATCACACTCCATTGACATTGATTTTCAAATCCATCAAGCCTGCGTAAAATAAGATAAAATAATTCACACGTAAATAATCAACATGTAAATGTTTCCATTACTTTCTAAGTCGCCTGCATCAGAAACAATTTAGACGTGCGAGAAAGTGACGTTTTATTCGTCATAAATCGCCCTCCCACTTAATACGTTTCTATAATTGTATTGGAATTTAAATTATTTACAGGATAACGTTACATATACTGCAGCCTCAGAAGTGGTGACTGTTATTTAAATCAAATCTACTCTAATAATTATTTCGCGTGTTTGGTTTTAAAATATAAATCATGGTTATAGCGATCGTTTATTTTATTTCCATTGCCATTTATTCTGTCATTCTTTGTATTTTTGAATTAATGTGGTGTGACATCGCAATGGTTTTAGATGCAGAAAAGACGACGCTATTATCGTGTTAATCGTGTTTATATGATTATGCTATCAGTCTGCAGAGTGGTTTCGCCACCATTGGTAATCTTATTTTGAGCTGTCGTGATCCGCGTTTAAAATTAACCCTTACAGCGCGGGGATCGACTTTAATCGTCAGAATCTGACGTCTGTAGACGTCAGATTCTCACGATTAAAGTCTCTCCCCGCACTGTAAAATGATCCAAATGAAAAAGCTAACTAAGACATTTATAATGATTTTAAATTGAAAAAAACCCTTTGATTGTGATGTTTTTTACAAATTAATTCAGCGCTTTAATGGTTAAAATCTTACTAATCCCCGTATTTACATAAATACATTTTCAATAAATGTGAATAATAAATAAATAATGTTGTTGACTCCTTTATGCAGCTTTCGACAATTTGAACATGTTGAAAGCAGTGATATTTTACTACTCACTACTAGATATATCCAATGAAATTTGATAGATATAATTCAATTTAAATACCTCTTTTATTTGCTTGTGCCTTCACGGTAGCCTTAAATTAAAAAAACAAGTCATGGATCGTCTAAATTACGGTACAGGTGCCTGGTGCCCACCCGTTCCCTAGACCCTGGCAAAACCGGCAAAATACACGTATATACGTTATCGAAAAATACCTTTTTAGAATGTTTTTCTTTTGCTTGTATTTCTACAGCTGTATATTAAGATAACTCGCATAATAATGATAATATTTTTCTTGCGAAAATCTGAACACATCCTGAAATCAGGATGGTTGCCTTTTTACCTTGGCGTTAAAGTACAATAATATTTATTGATCATCGATACGTGCAAACCTCGCTTGCTCTAGCCGAGTAAAGAACGGCTATTGGCAAGTGCAGCGAGCAGCGCTACGTTTGCTGGTGTATCAATATATAAATCTGATAGCAATGTGTATTGATTTCCTTAACATAATAAAATTACAAAGTATTTTCACTGCTATGTAAATTAAATATGCCTATCTATACAATATTATTATATACAATATATTTCCCCAAATGTTGAAATGCGTTACACCCAAGCATAAAAATAAACAAAACATAGGCCCATCTCACTCAACATGTTAGGATTCCGGGGGCCATCCCATTAAGAATCTTAAGATTGCGATTATCCTAACTTTCTCTTCTGTCCATTAGAAAATTTCAGATAATCTTAACTTTTCTAATGAAAATCAGAGAAAGTTAAGATAATTTTAATCTTCAGATTCATAATGGGATGGCCTCTGCATCTCCTGCTTGTTGGGAACAAACATTAACCCTTTAATCGCCGGTGCCGCATATATTCGGGGTTTTTCATTTTTATTAGCACGTTAACTACCACATTTTAAATATGTTAAAAAATAAATGTGACATCAACCAGCAAGATTTGAAAAAAGTTTACCTCTATTTTGTCAAATCTGAATAATTTTCACTCACTTGAATTTGTGGATCGCGTCAGCGAGACACAACTTCAAGTCGGTGGAAATTCCAATTGAATAATTTGGCGGTTAAAGGGATGATAAAAAACGATTTATTCTCATAAGCAGCCACTAGACGACATTCATCCAATATTTGGTTACTGTTGTGCCTGTCGTGCTAGAACACTGAAGCTCGTCCCCACCCTCAATATTCAGACTGCGAAGACATAATGTCCAGCGTGCTCTGCCTCTGATAGGCTCTAAATGTCAAATATTGTGTCTGGAGTGCAATATCATCTCACAATTAATCTCACCATATTCAGTAGGCTATTCTGGCTTCAAGGTCCATTCGTTTAATATTTCATGGCGAGGCCCATAGCTATAATCAGAATATTTCCCGAGTGAGTGCACTTGAAACGCTAGATTGGTTATTATGATAAATGCGCTTGGATAAAGTAGTTTTCATATCAACTATGATGAATTTTTTTTCCCATTAAAAAAATTTGCGGATTGGAGACACACCCAGTGTGATGGGATTTCTCGTTCTCGCAACTGCAAAAAATGTTCGCTTAGCAAATGCATAATATAGTGTATTTTTGTCAAGCAAAATGAAATTGATGTCTCAAATTAACATCACATGTAGTTCTATTTTGCACTGAATTGAATTTTATGGACCCATAAATATCGGACTTATGTTCTAGTTTTATATTATTTAATCTATTAAGCCTATAATATGCCATGATTTTTCAAATGGTAAAAATGATATGTAGAGGGCGTGAAAATACAAAGTTGCTTTTTCTAATACAGACATGTTATCCATTACATGAAATATATTACTATTACTTTGAGAATCTTCTATTATTATTACTATTACAGTCATCGAGCTATATTACTATTACTATTTTTATCACTATTCAATAAGCCTGTTTCAACACTTCTAAAACGACAACAAACCATACACGAATCGGGAAAGCTCCGTATAAATAGTTATTGTGCAATAATAATTTATGAAGATAATTTCTAAGATTGTTTATTTACAGGTGTATTAATACAATATATTTGCACTATTTTGATGTATAATTTACCTTTTCAAATGTCATGTATATTGTCGAGACACTGCTGGTCTGCACTAGCTTGATGTGGATCAATATGAATGGTTTATGAAATAACAAGATTTTTGACACATAACGTTATGGCAATGTGATTCGATAACACATCTTTACTGCAGGCAATTGCGATTTTAGGTGTATAATGGCTAAACACTGTGCGATAAAAATAACTGTTTGTTTCTTTATTTGTTTTAGGCAGTGACATCCATTAATCTCACATGATTTTGCAGGGTGTAGCTATCAGGCTATTTCAGTTAGAAATACCGTATAGGTGCTCATGATATTTCGTCCGCTAGTGATACTGTGTGGTTATCACTGGTCTCGTATTCTTGTACAAGTTACGATATATCGTAGGCTTCGGATGGTCGAGATGGCCATCTTGACAAATCCGAGGCCTACGATATATCGTAACTTGTACGAGAATACGGGCCTATTATGCAAAACCAGTCTAGTTTAAATCTTTTTCCATGGTTGATGGGCCAAACGAAAACAAATATTAACTAATACCTTTGCAGAAATGTCTTTATCTACAGATAAAAACCGTTATGTTGAACATTATAGTCAGCTTCTCGTCTCAGGCAGTTTGATGAGGTCCGGCAAATGACTGGCTTCCTTGGCATCTGCGATAGGTAAGCTTAGCGTGTGCTGCTGGTATTAGAAGCTGTTAGGTATTGCCGATGTCTTCCACATGACACGTCGCCTGCAACTGGTGGGATTATACTTCCTATGTATCATGCCTGCGCTCGGCATTCTGCTGACGGTCTTATATATAGTGTGTCGTTGTCAGATGCAAGTCTAATTAGTTCTGTTCTGCAATGCGTAATGGCAGTAACTGCTTACTTAAAAAAACAGCAGTTAGTGCCCTTTGACTTTGCAGGGCGGTGATATGGGTTGTTGTTGTCTAATTATTTCTAAATGTCGCTGTTGACGGGATATATTTGTAGGCCTATATATCTGTTGAATCTCATTGTCTAATCTTTCTGTATATATACAGCACATATTGTGTTGCTGAAAGTCAAGTTTTTTTAGTTACTTGACGGTGTCGTCTTTCATAAATGCATATATCAGTATCGCAAAATCTGAAAAATATGTGTCTACTTTTTTGCTGTCAGTTAAATGATCTACTCTATTTAAGTGTCGCTGTCAAATATACTTTAGTTTTTTCTCTCTATGCATTGCTGCAAGCGCAATAATCGCTCGTAGATGTTTCCATTTGACTATCTCATGTAGATTATTGTAGGCCCCTACATTGTGTTGTTGTTAGCTGCTTACATTTCGTCTTTTTCATGGCAATGTTGTCTGATGGTGATTTAGGCCGGCTGTACTGGACTGTTGCTGTCAGGTGATGTTTTTGTTATTTTTTAATGCAATACAATTGATTTAGACCTCTGGGAAACACGTACACCTGAATAACAAAGCAATTACAATCCAGCAAACACTAGACGTTGACCTACTGTTGGGTTTAAGTCGGGTCGGCGTCATAGACTTCTATCTTGTGTTTACTGCTTTGCAAAGGCTGTGCAATATCTGATTACTTGTTTGCACGCAGTGTTGCTCTAGAAAATACACAACTTCTAGTGGTGCATAACTAAGTGTTTAAATAAGTTGTTCACCCGCAAGAAAATGAATTATAGGGTATTTGATGTGGTGATTGAACAAATATGGCCATCATAACGCCAACTCTTTAATCTGTCAATATTAACATTATAGTTACCCATTCCCTGTGTGACAATCCATTTAATTTAATTCATTTTAATTTAATAAAAATGTGCCCATATGCAGACGCAGGATTCGACAAGAGCACCTCAAGTGTTGACAGATCCAACCCGCTGTTGTAGAAAAAAAAATATCCTGATATAATAGATTACTACACAAATAAACAACAAAACAAGGCTAAATATTTTCCCAGAAAACACGAGACGTTGAACAAATGTTGGTTTAATGTTGGACCACCGTCTACGATGTTGACCGAACTTTCAATCAACATTATTTCAACGTCCCGTGTTAGCTGGGTTCTACACTTGCCTGCCAGCCACGTGATATATTATACAATATTTGAAAGCTAAAAAGGACTCATTGATTTTAATTATGTCTCTGATTTCGTTACATGACTGCCAGCACACTGCGGGTGCTAGAGCTTCTTTAACAATTAACTCTCCTTACCGATTCGTACAAATGTATCTAAAAATTAAAACGTTTTTACTACAAAAAATAACATTGATCTATCCTGGTAGAATAAATTATGTTACTAGTATAATATTACTTGTAAGGGCATCTTGATAAAAAAACTCAAATAATTACATCATAATTATATAAAAGCAAACAACTGTACCTGTTTAAATTAATAGTAAGTATTCAAAGTTGTTTTTCGTACACCAGTGGTATAATCATTTTATCGTTCCGATCGTCACGTGTTATTGTCGTTGGCGAGATAAATTACATTATTAATTTAATGGTGGTATTACTACATTATTAACACGGAAATACATCCATATGTTTTATTGGAACAAGAGAGAAACTTTTTAAAAAACACTTTGAGTGCTATTAACAACCATAATCGTTTGCAATATTTCTATCGGTCTATGCATATGATTAAAAGAAAAGTGTATTTAGTAAGTTTATTTAACGAAAATTAAGAACTTCACTATATAAAGACAAACAGGATTCGACACTTCAGCTCTGAGGTTAATCACGCTACCTTTCGGGCACGGAGGCTCCTCACAATCTTCAGGAGAAGGTAGGATGGAAACTTTTGTTTATTTAACCTTTCACCCACTAAGTTAATTGATTTAAATGTGCACCCACTTGAAGTTGTGTCTCGCTATCACGACCCACAACTTCACGTGGGAGAAATTATCCATAATTTTTAATATGAGACTAAGCATTTGCAAATCTTGAAGTTTACTTCCCAATAAATGTGACTTAAAACATATTAGACACGATTACAGTCGTATTCAGCGCTTAAATGGTTAATCAATCCCGATATAATAAATCCACAAGGATATCTTTCTACGTAACACAGCACGAACGCTCATTTCCCTGGAAATCATGGCTGCGTCATAATCTTGTCATGTGCAATGACAGCCAAGTAAGTGAACAAATGAATGCAAACGGCCTCTTCCCGCTCAATGCCGCAAGTCGGGATTTTCTCCAGCGTGGAAACGCACATATTATTTCATTTCTCTTCGCGAGTGCAATACTCGTATTGGTATATTTGTCTCAACTACAAATCAAATACAGAGCGATAAAGTGTTTTTATTTGTCATGGTGATGAAAATTGTCATGTTTTATGGAATACGTTGACAAACATGATAAATTCCTTGTGTTTTTTGTCGGATAGGTAACGGGTATGTTTTACAGACTAAATCATAAAAAAAACCAAACGAAAACATAAACAAATATAAAATGTGATCTATATACATGTTATAACGTATATTATTTATTGATATTGATATTGTCCATCTAGCAATAGGTCTATGACCTGTGAGCACACAATATATTCATACAATGATCCAGTGCAGTGCATCGGAGATGAGTGGAACATAATACAGGAGAGACATCATTAAATATTTCATATACACATGGCTGTAAATATGAAAATAGATAAATCGACGAGAGTTTTCTTTTTTTGTACAACGAATCAATTTAACTAACTTGCCCATTGACGGTTTTATCCAATAACATTTAGGAATATATATCTGAAGGAGATCGCGGTACCTTTACATCCTAAAATAAAGTGGTATTCATCTTCAAGCTGTTGAGTGTCACATAAATGCATGATCTTTCAATAAATGTTAATGGTCTGAGCTTGTGCCATCTGCCAGCAACAACGTCTACATCGTGGTTTCGCGAGATGAATTTTAGCAAAAAGTATTTATATTTATTAATGTATATTTTCTCAAGTATAGCGCTATAATTTGGCGTCATCCAGATATGTTTATAAAACGATCATGCGAAGACCATGCATTCGTCCACGCTAATCTGATACAAGATGGAATTGATCAGCGAAAATTAACCTACGTCTCCTTCATTGATTTTGAAAAAACATTCGACTGGATAAATAGTGATTTTTTGCTCCTTAAACTTATTATGAGCGGTATTGATGGAAAATTTCATTTTGCTATAAAATCCTTAGATTTTCAAACATCCTCGTGTGTGAAAATAATATAATATCTAGTTCTTGTAACACTATATCGGGAGTCCGACAGGGGGGTAATAAATTCTATCCACGCCTCCTTTTAATATTTAAAAAAAAAAGATTTATCGAACGAGCTAAAAACTCTTAATGTTGGTGTACATATCGGTCCGGATATAATAATATCTCATCTTTTATACGCGGATGACTTAGCTTTAATAGCTTAACGCGAAGCAGACTTGCAGGAATTGCTTAACTGCGTAAGTTTTTGGTGTAAAAAATGGCACATTCGTATTAATTCCGGTAAATCAAAAATTGTTCATTTTAGATTTGTAATTAAAACAACATTTCATTTTAAAAGAGGTGGAATAAACTGGCCATAGTTTCTGAATATAAGTACCTCGGGTTTATTTTTAACGAGAACATGGACCTCAAAATAAGTATAAGTGACTTTAGTAGTAGAGCAGGAAGATCATTAGGATCATGTATTTCGAGGTCACAAGTTGGATTAAAAAATAAGATCACTGTCCGAAGACTTGAATATTAATACAAATAATTACACACATATTCCTGTCACTCTTGTATTGGATAAAATTACACAACAAAAACAGAATGGAGAAACACCATATCTTCCAAGCCAAAAATAAGAACTTTTGTAAAATTCAAATTAGTATATCAAACAAAATTGTTTGTGTCTTCCTTTTACCTAAGAACAAAAGATCATTACTGAGTCAATTTAGATGTGGCGTTTTACCATTGGCAACAGAGACAGGACGATATCGACAGATTCCTATTAACGAAATATATTGTACTTTTTGTGACGAAAACGTAATAGAAGACGGAATTCATTTTTATGCACTCGTAAGTTTTATATTGAGTTCGGAGATACACTTTTTCATAATATTAATTCGATCGAACCCACTGTAGTAGATATTTCAGCCATGTCGGGAATCGATTTCTTAGCTTTTTTAATGAATGATAAATGTATTAAATATGTAGGGCCCAAGTGTAGTACTTGACACCCAGCTCACACACTACACAAATTCAGTTCATATATTATATATTATATATTATATATTATATATTATATATTATATATTATATATATATATATATATATATATATATATATATATATATAATATGATAATATATTTATATAAGGTATATAATATATAATATTTGAACTGAATTTATGTGGTGTGTGAGCTGGATGTCGAGTACTACACTTGAGACATATGCAGCTGATTTTATTTCAAATGCCTGGTTTAAACGGCAACATGCCTTATTTAACTGAGCACACATTACATTCTTATTGCTATTATTATTATTTTTAAACTTATACTGCACCTTTGTATATAGTATATGTATAGTGACTAATAAATCCTCGAGGGCTGGGTACTTCGTCTAACAATATTTCATGTTCCCATGTATTTGTTGTTATGTACATGTCACTGAAATAAACAATATCTATCTATCCATCAATCTACATGTATAATGGTCGGAGACACATAACATACCATAGATATTCAAATTAAGTGTAAATAGCTAACTAAGATGTTATGATAATTGAAAAATGAATAAAACCCTTTGATCCCCGGGGTTTATTTACAAATATTTCAGCGTTGTGAGAGTCAATAATCAATAATTAATTATCAACACAACCATTTCAGCGCCAACATCACTATCGCTTTTCAACCCTTTTATTCGCAACTCACTTTTGAAGGTGGACATTTTCTAGAATTAGCGAAACTTAAGGATGCATGTTCTCAATGCTTTTCTATTTTAAAAAACATAGATAATCTTCAATCAGTAAAAGACCTTGGTGCGTTAAAGGTTAAAACATAGGTATACAAATGGCTATAAAATCAACATGCCAACGATAACACACACAAGCACACAACCATTTCAGCGTCAACATCACTATCGCTTTTCAACCCTTTCATTCGCAACTCACTTTTGAAGGTGGACATTTTCCAGAATTAGCGGAGCTTAAGGATGCATGTTCTCAATGCCTTTCTATTTTAAAAAACATAGATAATCTTCAATCAGTAAAATACCTTGGTGCGTTAAAGGTTAAAAAATAGGTATACAAATTGCTATAAAATCAACATGCCAACAAAAATTGTATTTATCAATAACAGTAAAAAGTCCAACTGTTATTACCATCGCTACGTAGATCAGTTATTTTACAGGACTGCATTGGTAATCAGTTAAACATTTGGCACAGATAGAAGCCAGGTTGCAGCTGCATTTTATGCAAGGTTTTGTCCCTTTTTACCAGATTTAATGTGATCACCCAACCGCAAAGGTAACTTTGTATACATCGTCATTTTACATAAAAAATGAACTCAATCGTACACGTAATCGCACATTCTCTCTATTTCTTTAACAAGTTTGAAACGTACCAGTTTATCTGTTTACATTGCGGTTTCGTATTTTCTCATCGACATCTCTGCCTTAGGACATTCACACCTCACGCACACCTCACGCACAATATATCACTCTTACACAGGTTACTGTCGCATCTCAACACATTCGCAGTTATGATACTTAGCCCTCTCAGTCGTTCGCAGTTTCTCACTGTTGCACACTGTTGAACTTGTAAAGTGGTAGTTTAGCACCTTCTAACGTCAAGCACGCCACTGGAATTATTAGTCAAAATTGAACAAAACCAAAATATAAAAACAAAAAGCATCATCACGCTTCAAGAATAGACCTAAATGTCCGATAACTAGTAATACTTATTTTCGTATTTTACTTTTTCATATCTTCAAATACTTCAGTATTATCTTGTTAAATGACATCACGTTCTCGTCTTAGTATTTTTCGTCGTCTGCGGTCGTGCATTTTAACATTTCTCACCAAGTTTCGCTGAGCCATGCAAAGCCTACAATCCCGAGCGTCCATTGAGAGTAGATATACAAGTGCGATCACGTAGACTGGGAATGGATTTCCCACTCGTTGGCCACGCTATTCATGCTGTCGCACACAAATCTCGCGATTTTTACCATAAAAAAACTAGTTAAGAGCATGCGATGATTATAATACTGCTCTGTAAATCCAAAATGAGGTATCTGTTCAGTCCTAAAGTGAGCAGATATTGCCTTTTTGTGTACGGCAACATACTGCACTGTAAATTATTCAAACAGCAGTGACTCCTTTCTTCCCATGTAAATTAGTAATGTTGTTTTGCCTTGCTTGCATTGCAAGAAAAGAAATGGAAATCATCTACGTGCGTTGATTGAGTTTTTTTCTGTGAGCGTGGACTACTGTCGACAGAACGTTTCATGTACTGTGGAAGAGTATTGTATGGTTCAACCGATGTCTGATAAGAATTAACTTCAGTACAATCACTTTGTGATCATTTCGCCAAGTATTTTGTGGATAAAATTAAAACTATCGGAATTCCCAGATAAAATACAGAATATACCACCAGTGCAAAAAAACAGAAATTAGATCTAAATCGAACGTTTCAAAACGTGCTTCACACGATGAAATTAAAAAGCTTTTTTTGCGTTCATCCTCAATATCATGTGATCTGGACCCTATTCATACAAGCGTGCTAAAAAATTGTCTTGACATATAACTCTCATCATTGACATAATATTACATTTCATTAATCTTCCAAAATCTTAGAAAATGCCAATCGGCTGCAAGCTCATATAAAAAAATAACCATCTACCGAATATATTACGATCAGCCTACATGAAACATTATTGTACAGAATCGGCTCTACTGAAAGTACATAACGACATCATTATTAGTATGGACAAGGGTGAAGTTATATGGCTTTGACCTTGCTTGACTTGTAGGCCGTTTTCGACGCCACTGATCATGCTACATTAACAGATAGACTTTCTGATTGGTATGTAATATCTGGCTAGGCTCGATTTTTCTTATGATTTGCAAAATAGGCACCGAATTATTAATTATTAGACAATTAAAGACATTCTTTCAGGTAAAGTCACGCTCATATGGAGTTTCACAGGGCTCTGTGCTGGGACCAGTGTCGTTTGCCTTATACACTACACCACTCAGCGCTATTATTAGCAAAGTACATGTAGCTATGCTATACTCATAACGCTATAACCTATCAACAAAGAACCGATCTCCCTCTATAATAATAATCTGGCTAGAAATAACATTTTCAACCTGAAAAATTTTTCTTGTAGATTTCTTCTACTGCCCCCCCCCCCCCCCGAATTCAAACTCAGAATGGTTCAACACATTTGAAGAAGATTTGGACGTTGTTAAGCACAAGGGAACCAACCCACATGACCATAAAAAATGAGATTTTTGTTTTATGACGTCGCCAGTACACCACTCGTCATAAAAAAATTGACCCAGACGATTAAACGAAATTTCACGCTGCCTAGCGAGTTGGGACCAAACCACAAACGACAAATAGGCCATTCTGAGTTTTGCACAACAGAATCAACCCACACATGAAAATGCGAAAAGCTGTATAAGCTGTTCAGATTGTTCTAAAAAGTAGCAGTGTAATATCTTGTTATCAATTATGCAACATATGTTCAGAAAATTATTTGTACGTAATAGGTATTAATGCGATACATCTTTTCTGATGAATCATTTTGCTATTTGTGTACGCTGGCTCTCTTTACCGAAATTAACAATGCAAAAATTGTTAGTTATTTGAATAGTATTGTATTTTACAAAAAGTAGCATCAACTATAATTTGAGTGATCCTCGTCTATTTTATTATTACATTGTTTTATTTTAAACATGATATATTCCATTACAATACTTAGTTTTAGATAAATAACTATCATTTGCCACCTTATGTGGGTTGGTTCCCTTGTGTAAAACGATATTTTTGCTCCAGGTTCCAGTGATTTAGATTCAGATGTTAACCTTATGTTAACAGCAATTTATATTTCTAATGTTCATGTGATCTTTATTGCAATGTGTGTTTTAACAGTAAGACATCACATAATGGTTCGCGGTTTTAAAAAGAGTTTGCAACAGTGTTAATTAATTTGAGAATTGCATATTCGTGTTTTAAACACGCTCGTCTGACAATGAAATAGGAAGGATGAAGTGTTCTGAATAGCCTACATTTTAGCATTAACTATGGTGTGTTTGATCGCATTCTTCTGACAGAAAAATATGGAAGACAGAATGTTTAATATTTTAGCATAAGTATATACGTGATTTTATTAACCATTCCAACAGTGACAAAGCGAGTAAGCGCAGTTTCCTATGAAGTATATTTATATAACATGTAAATGTTATCAATGATAGCCTTAGGCCTATCATAATAAAATATCTTCAATAACTTACATGACATTCAGGTTCATATATAGGGTATATTATGAACGAAGGCGAATAAGGTGCATTTTATTGTTGTAAAAGATAAGCGACTTGTCAAATAGTATACATAATTTCGCGATTTTAGTTGTCACTTGTCATAGTTCATCATGTCACTACACATATAGCGCCAGGGACGGATGCCCGCATCACATTTTATAGGTCCTGTGTCACGATGTGTGAATGAATGATTGGAGGCTTAGGCCACCTTTGTACATATAGGCAAAACTCGGCGGTGAAGACCTCCTAAAAATGGTGAGATTACACTGCCCTCCAGACACAGGATTCGAAATTCCATCCCTGGCTGCGTGAGGCCGATCACGCTACGTTTCGGTCAAATACGCAAAATTCCGTCATATAATATATACGTTCGCGTTAGATCTAAGCTAAAAATTATTCCATTTCCAATGTTTTCATCACAATGCAGGGACAGATGTGGCCCCTATCTGGTCTTAAAATGAGAATCTCATTGAAGAATGGACATTGATGTCTCAGATCGACGCGGGCTCAATATAGTAGAAATGTGGGTTGGTTCCATTGTCCGAAATTGGAATACGCGATTCATCATTTTAAACAACAGAGCCACGACCATTTGAACGCCTGCACCTCATACGCTATCATCAACACAATCACAAAAATGTTCCTTAGAGTACATGTTCAGACCAATATTCTAATAATTCCATGCAAACAACTCTCATTATATTTCCCGAATTCACACAGTTCATCAAGCTTTAAGTTAATTTTACAGAAAATTACTTCCTTGTGGGTTGGTTCCCTTGTGCTTAATAACGTCCATTTAATCCAGGGAAATGTCAATAAAATTATATTAACGGGGGATATGCATATAGACCTAGCAAATCACAAGAATAAAACACATGTACCTAGCAATGCGCAAAAGTTCTTGAATATCCTATACAGTTGTAATTTAACACAAATAATTTCGAGTTTTACAATAATTCCTCCACTAGTATAACTTTAATTAATCATGCATATGTTAATAACAGTAAAGAAAGTATCCACATCGCTGTGCCCATCTATGGAATCAGCGATCATTATCCCATCTGTATTACCCGAAACTACTCAAAAGACAAGGAGAGAACTAAATAATTTTGACACAAATTGCTTTATGGAAGATATGTGTAGCTGCTTCTGGGCAGATGTAAGAAACTGTATTACTCCAGACGAGAGTCTAGCGGTATGGAGCACACTATAATATAATGTCCTAGACAAAGGTATGCCTATTATACAAAAAAAAGAGTTAAACGTTCACAACTACCCAAATGGATAAATAAAGAAAAAAAATTGTTATTCACACAAGTTTACATGAAAAAAGACATATATTTAATATACAGTATAAAATATGGTGAAACTGTGTCGTTAACCTGATACGATAATCTAAAAAAGAATTTTAAAATAATCCTTATTATGGAAACACTTGAAGGGAGTTTGTCCTGATAAACAACCCGAAGCACTAAATAGCCTAAACATCACAAATGAGTCTGAGATTGCTAATGATCTAAACTCGTTTTATGTCAATGCTCCTTCTTAATATACACCTGTGCGGTCTACCGATATACATGATGAAATAGCTGAAAATATTAAAACTAAATGATTTCCAGAGAAAAGGAAAGAGGCAAAAGTGACACTGATCTTTGAAAAGGGAAAAACAGATGACTGTTCTAACTACAGACCCATATCAGTTTTGCCGATTCTCTCAGATAAAATAGAAAAAAACACGTGTTTATATGTTTAATATTACTTCCTCCAGGACAACAAGCTACTGCTTGATACAAAGTTTAGGTTTCGAAAAAAAATCATTCATGTCAGACTGCACTAATTACACTCACTGATATACAATGCTATCTGGTAATTTATTTGATTTATTACAGATTGATCCAAGTAAAGCATTTGATCTCGTTAACCACACATTACTATTAGAGAAGTTGAAACTTTACCGTTGTAATACTGATACAATCTGTTGGTTTCAATCATCTCTTAAAAACCGATCACAACTGGTATATGTTAAGGACACACTATCTCAACTACAGACAATCAACTCCGATGTACCATCGATTTTAGGTCCCCTTTTGTTTTTAATTTATATGAATGATATGTCACTATACATGAAACAAATCAATGCAATGCTGTATGCAGATGACGCCACCATATCAGCGTCGGGTGAACGTATTGTAGGCATCGAAAATACACTCTCCGATTCTGGGAACTCTGCATCTGACTCCGGTGCCTCGAAAAATACATGATTATCCGTCTGCCAAAGTGTAACACATTGATCATTTCTAGCTAAAATCAACCCTTAACTCTCAATGTCGATATCTATGGTACTATTATCCCAAATTTGTCAACAACAAAAATGCTTCGAGTTTTAAGGGTCATTTGGTCATTTGGCGCGCACCACATCATTTGGCATGGACCAGATAATCGTTTGGCGCGCGCCAAATCATTTTGGTTTGAACCAAATAATCATTTGGAGCGCTCCAAATAATGTAGCTTGAACCAGCATTGTTAAATACTCGTATTCAGCTTTTTAAAACATGACTATTGCTTCATTGCTTTAAAAAATAGAGAATATTTAATATTTAAAATCGCTGCCGATCTTGACCTTGGCTAAATTAATGTGACCTTTAAAAATATTACTAGTTGATTAGGCTCAAGTATCGTTAATCACCCATATTATTTTTGCTTTTTAAATCATGACATTTGCTTTATTGCTTCGAAGAATAAAGAAGTTTTAATATTCAAAATAACCGCCGACCTTGATCTTGGCAAAATTAAAATGACCTTGACATTTTCCGGTAATGAAAATATTAGTAGCGGATTCAGCTTTGTTAAATACTCATTTTTTGTATTTTAAATCATGACATAGTATTTTTTATTGATTAAAAAGATAAAGATGTTTTACAGTCAAAATGACCTTGACCTTGGCTAAGTTAATGTGACTTTGACATTTTTCGGTAATGAAAATATTAGTTGCCGATTCAGTTTTGTTGAATACTCATTTTTTGTATTTTAAATGATGACTTTTTCTTTATTGCTTCAAAAGATAAAGATGTTTTAACATTCAAAATGGCCGCTGACCTTGACCATGGCTAAATTAATTTTTATCTATTGCTGATGTAACGTTGGCCAAGTTTCCGCCTGTATTAAAGAATAGTCACGTGCCAAACTGTCTATTTTCGTAGGACTGTAAAATTATTTTCAGTGATACAATAACAACAAATTGAGCTTAACTCATTCAAGACGGCACTTTCAGTACATGTTCCTGTGGACAGGACATTTAAATGTTTACTTTTTATGACGTCATATAACACGAGTTATCCAGGGCTCCGTCCTGTACGTTCGAAGTAGCTTGCCCGAGATATATCGGGCTTCGTCTGGAAAGAGTTAAAGGGCTAATGCAGGTGATATACGTATAGGGACCTACTTTGGCCACATGCTTACAACATGCGCATGGCAGTCATATATGACATCACAACCACATTTCCGAGGCATACAAAATCCAACGCACAGAAAGGGCAACTTTATACCCACGATCATAATAATTGGTTTCATTTATACGATATTCATAATATTATTTATAACTAGAAGGATCTGTTTTTTTGAGAACAAAAAACTGGAGATGTCTCCCCTCCAGCAACATAACCCTAAAAGTTGATAGCTAATAGATGTAGTGTCAATGGATTTTGTAATGAATGTTTTTAAATGGCTCCCGTGAACAGTAGAGACACTTGTCAACACACCCAGCAAACACGACGTTGACCCAATGCCAGTCCAATACGTGTCTACCTTCTGCGACACTTGCCCAGCATCTAATCAGCACTGGTTCAACGCCTCGTGCTTACTGGGCTGCGTTCAACTCAGTAGACACAAAACATTTGTACAAGGTTGGTCCAACGTCGAAAAAATGCAAATGTTTTGTGTTTGCTAGGAATAGCAGCTGCATGGTCTGGTATTGCTTGCATCTTACTGCTGGCCGCAGCCTACACCAACCCAATGTCTGTTGGCCAGTATCCATTCTGTCCTAGACAGCACTTCATTCTGCAGTACCTGCATGCTGGCGGTATAGTACGGTCACGATGCTTTGAACCACAGCTGGGTTAACGTTGCCCCCCCCCCGTCTGTGACGCTGGCCCACATTCAGCGTTGCGCAAAACACGGAATGGTAACCCAATACTGGGCTAATGTTGGCACAGCGTCGTAGACGGAGAGGCAACATTAGTACAGCATTGGGTCAACGTCTCGTGCTTGACTGCCTGTACCATAGAAAGCGCTGGAGAGAAATGAATGGAGGCAGACTCACCACAGCACAGACTGACAGACTGAGACCCAGAAAACACGAAGCGTTGAACCAGTGCTGGTTTGATGCTGAGCCAGCGTCACAGACGGTGGGCCAACACTAGCCCAGCATTGGGTCAACGTCTCGTGTTTGACTGCCTAGGGGGGAACGCACAGACACGAGCTGAGCAGACGAACTGTGCGGACAAAGGTAAAACAACATGTCTCCACCTCTCTGTGCGATGGGAGACATAATTAGATGGCATCAATTGGATGTCATCATGCACATGTGGGCTAAACCACATTAAAAAAACAATGAAATATAATTATATCATTGATAGCAACAACTCGATCAATATACGAGTTTTAAATTGAGGGTTAGACCATTTAGTCACTGATTTTGTTACCTTTATGTATTAATTTGTATGTATTCGTTTTATCTTGTATTTCATGCTGCTGTGGGTTAGACCACTTGTGCATTATGCCATCCAATTATGTCAAGACTATAAGAAATGATAATTATGATGCAGTCTACTTGTTTTTTATTGCGATTTTTTGAACATATAGATTTGAACTAGGTTTAATTTACAGCAGTCTGCTCGTTTTCCTTCACTGAACCATAATATATACATGGTGGCGCCCCACTCTTGTGAACGTTGACCAGGTTGCGCATAGCCTACATGGGGGTGAGCCCACCTTGTGTACTCAGCAAATCATCTACTTTAATCTAGGTCTAACGGTACTCAAAAAGTCAGCAATAATTATGTTTGGTGTGTCGGCCCTAGAAATGAGGGGGGGATAAAAGTTAATCTTTGGAGTTCTCTGAACCCAGTTACAACGTACCCCCCCCCCCCGGAACACTGAAACTTGTTTCAACGTACCCTAGCGGGGTAATCTGTAACTAGGGGAGGTAACTTGTAAAACTGTTTTTTTCCAGTTTCAGATTACCGAGGGGAGGGGGAAGGGTACGTTGATTGTTTGGAGAAGACGATGTTGTATACAATTTGAAAATAACTGAATAAGTAATCAACATACAATTCAATGGTTACATGTAGATGCTTTTTTGACATACTGATGTGCAACAAGAATATAAAAGTACACGTTTTTGCTACAAATGTGTTACTTTTAAAACATTAACTATACATTATAACAATGTTTGTATACAATTATGTATTTATGTGTTTATAACATTGTAATTGTTTGATAATTAAGGATGCAAAAAAAATATGAGCATTACTGGGTTAATATCCATCACAAATTAAATATTATTTTTCTTTGGTAGTTGCAAGTCCATATTTTGGACAAAAAACGTGACATTTTGTATTCGATTCCCTTAAATCCCTAAATCCATTCATTTAAGTGAATATTGTAATAATTGTTATTGTTATTAATGTACAACGAAAACATAGACATTATACATTTTGTATGAGGCCATTCTATGTTATCTGTGTCCATTTACTTAAATCAAAATAATGTGTGTTAGCGCAGTTATGTGTTGACCTAGTTGTAGTACCTCTAGCGATCTTAACTAAATATTATCACGAACCTGTTTAATCCAAAGTCTGTCTAGCTTGTGATGCAAACATAATATCATAAAGCATTTTATTTGTCTTTTTTTCTGCTATGAACGTTATAAACAAACTAATATTATTTACTGAACAATATATTTTAGATCATTTTATTTGTTATTGTTTCTGCTATAAACGCTATACAAAAAATTACAGACACATATTTTGTCAGTGGAGGTATAATCCATGGTGTTATAGTTCGTGATGTCATCGGTGCAGCCTATTTTACAAATTACAATGCATTTTATTTGTGACTGACTCCTAAACCTCATGCATGAGCTGGGGATGAGGTATGGCACATGACATGCTATGGCTGTGAAATGTGGATAAATGTACAATGTCAGTATAAAAAAACGATATCTATCTGTCCATTATTTTTCATCAAGATTCTGATTTGAGCCTGTTATCCACTGACCACAGTACCCGTAAAAAGCTAAAATGTTAGCCTACTTCGGTGAATATTGCAGCTAGGCCTTCGGGGAGAAATGATGTATGTGAGTATCACAGCAAACACGATACACTGGATCAGTGTTGGTTTAATGTTGGTCCACCGTCTCCGAAGCTGGCCCAACATTAAACCAACACTGATCTAATGTATCATGTTACCTGGTATACTGCTTCTTAGCGATTACATTTTTAGTCTGCTCTTGTACGCTCCATTCATTATCTTTAAATCAGAGATACTGACAGGCGACAACATCTCTCCAATGAATGAACATGAAGATGGATGAATGGTGAAGTCGTGTGCATGTCGATATCAGCTTAAGTAATATCGATGAGACAATGTCGCATGGAGAATTCCCGCGGAACAAAGCGGGATGTAAAGATTCTCCAGAAGCTCGCATAAATATGCATTCAACTTAGTGTCATTCAAACACCCGTCTTTTAAAAAAATATTAGTATGAACGAAGACGTAACATATCATGAATAAAACCATCACAAATTAAGAAAACAATGCAAGTAATATAATTATATTGTGACTGTATCGGACTGAACGACAACAATGTGTATTTTTGTAGGTCTTTTCAAAATAAATTTTTATCCTGAAATTTTATTAGAATACTATTATCCAATACAATATATTATATCAATTATTTGTCATTCCATTTGATACATGAATTAGTAATAATTTAATTAGCAAAACTAGAACACATGACTTTGTGTGAAACCGTTTCAACGTAAAGATGCTGAAAGTGTGATAAAGGTGTCGCTACATTTTGTCTGACCATTTGTTCATGTATAATACAATGGGCATTATTTATTATTATTATTATTATTATTATTATTATTATTATTATTATTATTATTATTATTATTATTATTATTATTATTATTATTATTATTATTATTATTATTATTATTATTATTATTATTATTATTATTATTATTATTATTATTATTATTATTATTATTATTATTATTATTATTATTATTATTATTATTATTATTATTATTATTATTATTATTATTATTATTATTATTATTATTATTATTATTATTATTATTATTATTATTATTATTATTTATTATTATTATTATTATTATTATTATTATTATTATTATTATTATTATTATTATTATTATTATTATTATTATTATTATTATTATTATTATTATTATTATTATACTTTTTAATGCGCCATAAATGTAATCTTGCTGATTATTCAGAGGCGCAGTACGCGCGGTTCATTTAAAATATAAATAAAAAAGTAAAATGGACATTTTTGTGTAAAGAATAAAATCTGTGTGTAAGTGTGGGATTGAATATTTTTTTTTAAGTACTGACAGTACTGCATAAAAAGCCGATAGAGCTACAAGTCGTAGGCCTGCTTAAAAAGCATCGTCTTCAAACATTTTTTAAAAGTGTATTCTGTAGGGATTTTACGCATTGTGTCAGGCAGAGCATTCCATAAACGTGGAACAGCACACAAGAAAGCCCGGTCACCATAAGAGCTGCTCTTGCTGCGAGGCACAACCAGGAGATTTTTATCTGCTGACCGGAGCTGACGTGACGGTTCATGAGGCTTCAACAATTTAGCCAAGTATGATGATCCATGGCTATGAATGACACGGCATGGCAACAGCAATAGTTTAAAATGGATGCGCTGCTTGATAGGAAGCCAGTACAGGCTCACGAGTACTGGTGTAATGTGTTCTTGCTTCTTTGTCCTAGTAATAAGCCGAGCTGCCGCATTTTGAACACGCTGCAGCTTGGCTAACAAGTACTCTGAAGTACCATACAGCAACGCACTCCCATTGTCTAGTCTCGATGTAATGAAAGCATGAACCAATATCTCAGTTGACGTGTTGTTCAGAAGGTGACGAATATTGCCGATTGAAAATATGTGAAAATAACATGACTGGCAAATCTTCTGGACCAGTCTCAAACCAGCTCAGAGCAGTTCCCATAATTCCATAACGTTTGTGAAGTCGATTTAGCAGGATACTGTGATCTCTAGTGTCGAAGGCTGCGGTGACATCCAGGAGCACCAACACCACTGCCTTCTTCTGATCGACGGCACACCTAATTATATGCATGTTTGGCTGGAAGGGAGGTGAGGGAGCGGGAAAGAGACATTTTAAATTTAATAATTTAGTT